>PVJO010034931.1:0-10411 GCA_004026905.1 Hystrix cristata | reverse complement strand
CTCTGTCCAATACATGAGTGCCGTCTCCAGACTACTAGTAAAGTCAAGTCGGTTCACGGGGTGCTGGTGCTAGTTTAATACAGTATGTTACTCAAGAATAGCAGATCAAGAATTTTAGAGAAGAGATTGTTAAGGTGGATGCAATTTTGGGGTTGAGGATTTAGCTCAGTGGTCAAGTGTTTGCCTAACAAACACAAGCCGCTGAGTTTGATCCCCAGCACCCCCCCTAAAAAAGTGGATGAAATTTTATAAAAATAATATGAGAAGAAATGAGAAATTTTCATAAACTGAAACAATGCAAAGTTGGCAATAGCAAATGAGTAAATTAAGGATAAAATAATTTAAGAGAGTAAAAATTGGGTCAACAATATTGTGTAGTGAATTTGTAGTGAATAAAAATGAGCTTCTCATCACATACATTGTGAGTTCATCTGCCTACTCTTTCGCACATTGCTTTTAAAAATTTCTGCCTATTTTCCCCCACTGACTGGATTGTCTGTGGGCTACAGTTAAAGAATATCATGCAATAGATATTTCTTAAGGGACAGACATTGTGTAATAGTAAACTAGTCATTTACATTTATTGCCACTGATGGAGTGATCAAGGTAGTAGAAATCAAGCCCCAGTTCGCAGTATCTGGAACTCACCTTCTAGGAAGCCAGTGACTACTTGAAATAGATTACATCACAAAGTCACAAAGAGAAAATAAACATATCAGTTATGAATATGTCTTTTATTTCACCCACTGTTGTTGTGTATATTTTCACAGTTTGATGGTGTCATTTATGTCAGGCATCTGGGGTATTAGAGTTTGCAGTATGAAATTTAAAAAATCAAAATTTTGCTTTTGGCTTTAGCACTGAACCAAAACAATTTTCAATGGCTTCATGAATGCATAAGTTTTTTTTTTTTCTTTTTCCTGTGCAACTGCTTTGAAGATAGCCAACAATCAGAAGGTCTAACTGGGATTTCTATCTGAATGAGAGTGAAAGAAACATCCATTTTCATTGCTGTCTGCTTTCGAATATGTTTGTAAAAAATCTCAGCAAATGTGTCCCATGTTGCTATTCTCTGCCATTCTATGGGTTGCCCATAATTAAGTTGCAAAATTTAACTTTGTTTACTAAATGAAGATTTGTATTTAGTTGGTCTTGGATGGGGTGAGTGATTCTGGTGTCTGACACGCTCGCAGGGAATACTGATGCCACCATTCTTAGAGCCTCGCATTACACGCCAAAGGAAGAAAACACTACATTTGACCTAAAGTAAAGGAATAAATGAATAATCCAAAATTCATTCACAACTGGCTTAAAGATATTCCTTTGCACATTATTTGCAAATCTATAGCACTTCAATTGGCACATTCAAAGGAACAGCTGGAAAGATTCAAGTAAGTCTAGAATACGACAATAATTCCTGAGTATATTCTTCTTGATCAATGCAGTGTTTTAAGGGACAACATGATCAGTTTATGTGTTGGTTTTTAAAAGCATTGAGTTTTATTTTCTTTTTCTCTTGAATCTGTTCTGTCTGATTTCCCTCTTAGTATAATTTTTAAGTCCTTGTCTTTGGGAGGGGCTAGTTGGATTGTTTCTGCTTTATTAGTTTGCTTATTAATGTGATGATAGAAATGATGGGTGATTTATAAGCAACACAGAAAAATATTTTGTCCATATAAAATTGGACAATATAAAATAGATTCCAAGCTGTGGGAGCTAATAGTTTTATAGAAGAACAGGGGGAAGAGGAAGAGGGAGAATTAAAGAGGAGAAGTTGATATTTTCCTGGATATAAAATCAAACCGTAATGAAATTTTGAAATGGGGAAACATACCTTTCACATAGAGCCATTTTCAATATTCATCTATTTTTTAATTTCAGCCCTTTCCCCCTGAACCCCCATGCTCTAAGATTCAAATAGCTAAGACTTTATAAAAGTGGGTGACTGAAAGGCCTGTTGAAAGTGTCCAGTTGTGCAGTGCACATCTCTTGGGGGACACCATGTCTTAGAGCTGAGAAACATGCTTCAGAATCGCCTAGAGATACTTGTAGAGAACCTTGTTCAAATGTACAAGTTTGAACAAACCTGGTGTATAAACCTGCTGAGCTAGAATCTCTGGGGTGAGGCCAAAAATCTTCCACTTCTGAAAAATATAAAATTTGATACTGTGTATACTAAAATATGAGGACCATGAACCTTTTTGCATGTCTTATCCACTATACTTAATAATTAGCTTGCATCCACCCACATATTAAAAAATCTAATTTTATAACAATACTGTATTGGTGAACTGACAAATATATGCTATTTTTCAGAGATATTTGCTTTTTTAAAGGGAATTATCATTAACGAAAATGCAACTCTGTTTGGCAGAGCTTTAGGCATTAGGATAGAAATATGGAATTTCTGAGAGAAGCATGTTTAGGAGGAAAAGAAATAGGTTGGGGGCAGGTAGAACTACATAGAGAGGATATTTATAACTGAGACTTTTCTCTGGAGTCAGATCTTCAAAGTTGTTTCTCCAAAGAAAAGCAACTTCCTCTCTTTTTGAACTCAGAGATTCCCAAAATAGATACAGGACCCCATCCGCCCACACACTGGTGGGCGCAGCTACCTGTGCAGTGTGGAGGCTTCCTAGCTGGTAGAGATTTGGAGGTGGAAGTAGCCATTTTCTGTTTGGATGCTTTGTAAATCACGTGAGAAGCTCTTTGGTTTCATGGTATTTTCCAATTGACTAAATCAGGGTAGAAGGAGAAATAACAATTCCTTTGTTCCACAAACATCCCATTCTAAATCCTTTCTGTGGAGTAAGTCTACAAAATATATTTGTTAGAATCTACAAGTTAAAGAGGCTAATAACAGTTTTATGTTTTATCTATTACTTATCTATCTATCCACCTATTTTTGGATGGAGACATCTGTTTCTTTTCTGAGATTAGATTTACCATGTGAAATATGCTTATGGCTAATGAAAATGCTGTACGGTCAGGACAGTAAATGCAAAGAGGATAGGTCTGAGATCCAGATGAAAAGTCACAGACTTTGACTTGGATTCTAGCTGGGGCTCTGAGCAAATAGTCTCTCTTGCTCTCTCTTTTTTTGGAGATAATGCATATTTGATTAGTTATATTTAATCATTCTACATATAAGGCGTGTATTATTCAAAACATTATGTATGTGGTACATACGACCTTATGTCAGTTTTTTTTAAATTTTATTTTAATGGTACACTTTAGATGTACATAGTGATAACATTCATCACAGGGGATTTGTACCTGTACGTAATATATCTTGTTACTTCTTTTTTCTGTGCCCCTCCCCTCCCTTCAGCCCCTCCTCCCTCCTTTATTTACAAAAGCTTTGTTTCCATTTTTTCCTTCTATTCCTTATTTCTCTTGTCCCTCTGTTCCTTTCCTCCCTCCCCTTGTTCCCCTTCCCATTTGATCAATTTCTTCCATTTCCCAATATAATACATTTTAGTCTTTATTTACACTTTCAGTATTTCACACCAGAGAAACAATGCTTTATTTAAACATGTGTGTATGATTTATTTTGCTTAAGAGTATGTTCTCAAGATGCATCCATTTACCTAGAAATATCTCAAGCTTATCATTCTTTATGGCGGAGTAGTACTCCACTGTATAAAAAAAAAAAAACCACATTTTCTTTATACATTCTTCAGTGGATGGGCATTTGGACTGTTTCCAAGATTTAGCTATTACAAACTGTGCTGTTATAAACATGGCTGTGTATGTATTACTGTGGTATGATGCTTTTAATTCTTTTGAGAAGATACCAAGAAGGGGAATAACTGGGTCAAATGGAATCTCTAGTACTAGTTCCCTGAGAAATCGTTACACTGATTTCCATAGCAGTTGTACCAGTCTACACTCCCACCAACAGTGGAGAAGGGTTCCTTTTCCTCCACAGCCCCTCCAGCATTTGTTATTGGCTGATTTGTTGATAATAGCCGTTCTTTGTGGAGTGCGGTGGAATCTTAGGGTTGTTTTGATTTGCATCTCTCGAATGACCAGTGATGTTGATCATTTTTTCGTATGTCTATCTGCTGTTTCTACTTCTTCATCTGAGAAGTGTCTATTCATTTCAGTTGCCCACTTTTGGATTAGGTCTTTAAATTTGGGGGGTCTGATTTTTTTGAGTTCTTTATGTACTTGAGATGTCAGTCCTTTGTCAGAGAGATAGCTGGCAAAAATTTTTATCCACTCTGTGGGTGTCTCTTTGCTCTGTTGGTGGTTTCTTTTGCTGTGCAAAAACTTTTTAATAAGATTAGATTCCAGTTGTTGCTTCTTTGTGATATTTCCTGGGCAATTTGGGATTTGTTCATAAAGTCTTTGCTTACACCAATGTCTTCAAGAGTTCTACCTATTCTATCTTCCAGCCGATTTAATGTTTCTGTTTTACTGTTCAGATCTTCGATCCACTTTAATTTTAGCTTAGTGCATGGGGAAAGATATGGATCTAATTTTAATCTTCAGCATGTGGAGAGCCAGTTTTTCCAGCACAATTTATTAAAGAGGCTGTCTTTCTTTCAGTGAGGTTGTTTAGCACCTTTGTCAAAGGTAAAGTGGCAAACATTCTCTTATAGTCTTTATTCATTTTTTCTGCTCACTCTTCATCTATGAAATGGAGAAGTAATAAATCCCATACAGCGATATTCTTTGGGAGTAATCAATGTATTTCCCAAGATGAAAATTGGTAGGTGTAACAAACATGATTATTACTTTAATTTTACCACACACTGGGCATAACATAGATCATTCGGCAAAATCTCTTTTCTTTTTTTTTTTTACTTCAGAAGTGGTATGACAAAAAGAAAAGTGGTAGAAGACGAAACACGGTGAAAACATAATACTTTATAGACAGTGAGATTAGAGATTGAATATCTCTATAGGGAGGGTTGTCACACATTAAAACAAACAAATAAACGCAGTGTGAGGTTCAAATTGTTTTTATGAAAACAAATTTTGGCACTTCCTGGGAGGGAAGGGCAAAAACTACTGAGATCATTGATCTGATCATTGCTCACAGAACTCCATGGACAGAAGGGCCTCTACAGGAAGAAGAAAAGGCGAGGCAAGGATAAAATTGGCCTGTTCTCTCCAAAAACTAAATGACCCCTTTTCAGCCTATCACATCCCTGAGTCCTCCAGTTGATGCTCGTTGATCACAAGAGGTGATCTGGTGGAGAGACAAGGTGCAGAAGTCCTTGAGAGGGAAGACTTACACTTCTTTCAATCTCAAGACCTAAGAAAAATCGACTAAAGACAATTCACTAATATGATGTGGAGCATATTCAATGGGTTTGGCTATTTAAATGATAATCGATTACAATGAATACATTTAAAATATAGCTTCTCAATCATCCTGGCATACTTCAAGCACAGTGCTCAAGGATATCACACTTACAGACAGAGAAACTTTTCACTATTGAATAAGTTCTGTTGGCCACAGGTACAAATCCCCTACAATGAATGCTACCACTGTGTGTATCTAAAATGTACTATTAAAATAAAATTAAAAAAAAAATTCTGTTGCCCAGCACTTGACTTGACTGGACTTTTATGAACTAGGTCATCTATAACGCAAAATCCTTCTATACCCCACAGTAACTTCAAATACAAGTAAGAGCCCCCACACACTTCTGGTTTCAATTTCATGATACAATTGTATCTACAGATTCCTGACCTGTCACTCATTATATGCCTTTGAGTGAGATAAAGTGAAATGTAGCAGATCTATATTGGTCAGATAAAATGAAGTGCTAAAATTTGTACTGAGATACAGATGCTGGTACGATGTGAGTGTGTCCCTCAAAGTTTATGTGTTGGAAATTTTACCACCAACACACCAGCGTGAGTGAGAGGTGAGACCTTTAGAATGTGATTAAGTCATGAGATCTCAGCCTTTCTGAGTGGATTAATATCACTAATTATTGTGGGATTATGTTTATTATTGATAGTGTAGATTTGTTCTAGAAGAGAGTTCAGCCTCCTCTGGCCCTTTCTTGCTGTGATACCTCAGCAGATGTGATCCCTCAATCTTGGACTCCCTAGCTCCCAAAACTGTGAGTTGAACACATTTGTTTTCTTCACAAATTACTTAGTGCCCGGTACTCTGTTGTAGCAGCACAAAATGGACTAAGACAAGATGGTATGTTCTGTCTGGCGTTCTAAACTTTAATCACCTTTGCTCCGAATTTTGTGTTCTCTGGTCAAGTGGTACAGGTCTTCATTTGAAATAGGGATCCCAAAACCAGCCTGCCTGTAGTAATCCATCTGTCATGCAAGGAAGTAAGGGGCCAAATACTGAAGAACTATTTTTCTAGCAGTGTTTGAACTATTTTTCTAGCAGTGTTTGGACAACAGACACAGAAGACAAGATTTAGTCTGTAATCTAAAGATGCTCAGAAGGGCAGTCATCAGTAGTAGACAAAATATGGGCTGGGGGTCCAAAAAATATTGTGCATGTTCTTCTTTAAAATTTTATTAAAATTGGTTTTATTAGTATATGTTCACAATACAGTATAAATGGATTTGTTGTAGGAAGTTGGTATGTGTGCATATTATACCTTCATACTTTTTACTTCCCCTTATTCTCCCTCTTTCTTGTCTCTGCTCATTCCTTCCCATCTCGGCAGAGTCTATGTGCCTGTTTTCTGTCATCTACCTTTTATTTTACTTTTTGAAATATTTATACTTTGGGTTTCTCATATAAGAGAAATCATGCCATATTTAACCTCCTGTATCTGATTTATTTCACTTAGTGTTATGGTCTCAAGGTGCGTACATTTCTCTTATTTTGGAAAGAAAATGTATACCTGCTCAACACATCAGCGTGCTGTTTGTTGTGGGTGAGGGCAATCCCTTGGAGAAGACCAGGTGGAATTTGAGGGGAGACATGTCAGAAGGCTGGTACTAGGTAGAGAGTGAGCAAAACTAAAGTTTGATAGTTTTTTTCTTTTAAAGAAGTACAGATTGTTTTTTTCTTGAAGTACTTGGGGACAGCACTAGGATGCTACCTCTGGTGTATATTTTAAGATCTTTCCTATTTATAGAAACACTGAAAAAATACTAAAAGTTACATTGTCTGCAACTCATTCTCTATATCCCTCAGAGTTCCAAATAACTGAAAATATAGCCCGTTTACTAACTCTCCACTTTCTAGTCAAATAGAAGAAAACTAATGACATTAAATTAGAGAGGAAGAGGGTTCAAAATTTAGTTATCTACTTTTTTGGGAGGATAAATACCTATATGGAACTCTCACTCTTCTGTAAAATGTAAAAAAAAACGACAATATGAAACATATGAAAAGCTTTGGTAACATAAAGAATTGAAAAGTATGTGTTAAGAGGTCAAGAAAGTGTATACTCTTTATAGTGTCAATCTATATACAATTTTAGATCCTATAACATTTTATAAAATAAAATATACTTGACAATGTAGGAAAGAAATGACATAGGGTGATAAAAGTGAGATCATGTATAGCCCTGTTGGGACACAATAAGGAAGCAAATTATAAAATGAATTAAAATGTAAAAACATAATTTTCTATCTATGCTAGACACAGTAATAACAAGACTGAAATTGCAGACAACCAAGAGTTACATAAAAAGTTACCTTATCAGGATATCTTGGAAAACTTGCTCTTTTTTGAAGTAGAAAGAAAAGTAAAAACAGCTAATGGAAATGATTTAAATGTTAAAAGAAAAACAACAAAGATCCAAAATATGGAAACTTGTCTTTTTTTCCGAATATGATAAAAAGCAAATGATTGGAAAAAAACATGCAAAAGTATTAGAAGAAAATATGTTCTAATTTCAAAAATAAGCTTGTTTTGTAGGTTCAAAAGGCTCTGTAAATTGTTAGGTTTAACTAAAAGAACACTGAATAGAGACATAGTCTGATAAAACTCTGGAGCACTAGAAAGAAGAAACACACAGGCATGTGTGATGAAGGAAAGACCCTCTCACAGGCCCAGGTGAGGACAGTGGTTGTGATTGCCAGGAGTTTGCTCAGCCACCTTCAGGCCACCGTGATCCCCAACCTTTTCAGCACACCTCCCCAAGTGCCTGATCCATGAGGATGAAAGCTCCATTTATGGGGAGAGGCTGTGATTTTAGAATTGTGGGCCCGGGCAAGTTCCTATTCACATTGGGATAGGAAAGAGAAAGACCAAAAGGCAATCATTTGCTTTAGTCTAAAACCAAGCCCCTATGACTTTAAAGACATGTTCAAGTTAACTGAGATAAGACTTTATACACAATACTAAGAAAAATACCTGATAATATTATCATAACAAAATTATAGTAATGATTCAAAAATAAGTAAGGTTCAAACAAAGAATATAAAAAAATGAAAATATGAAAGGTAAAAGTGAAATAAAGAAGTTTAATAATATTCTCATTTTAAGTAGAAGGGACTAGGATCTTCTCTGAAATTGCTGATATTCATAATTAAAGACACTTTGATTCAGTATTTTAGAAATAAAAATTTAACAGCTGTAGAATAAAAATGAGATATTTACTTTTTAAATCACAAGGGAAAAAGTTAACATAACTTAAAGGAAGTACACTAAATGGGGACTGCATAAAAGTATAAGAGCAAATATGCTAATTCTGAAAATAAGTGTAAATATATTGAGATTTTTCTATTGTAAAACTTCAAGTGATTATATGGATTAGATGCATTTGAGTACATACATCAGATAATAAGAAAACCTGAATAAAGGGAAAGTGTGCATTAAGATGCCAGAAAAATAACAAAAGTAACTCAAAGAATGTTCTTTCTTCTAAAACAATGAGTAGAGAGTTCTTAGAACATAGAAAAGCCATCTGATGGATATTTCCAATATTAAATAAATAAGTGTGGAATACTCTCTGTTGATTAGAACAAATTAGCATAATAACAGAAACTTTAGAGCTGTCTCAGAAGAGTTGAAGGAGTCTAAGTGTTGCGAACCTTTTTCCCCAAGTCACTTAATATTTTTTTACATTTAATTTAAAATCACTTCTTACTAGGTTTTAATTTTCCTACTGTGAGTTTTTTAGGTTTTTTAAAAATTGCCTTTTAAAATACTATAGTGACACTGGCTGATTTTTGTCTTTACATTTGTTGTAAAGTCTAGTTACCCATAAGTATTTTTTTTTACATTCTGGTACCTATTGCCAAATAGCTTTTCTTCTAGTGAGACTGTAATTATTTTCTGTTTTACTAACAGTACAAACAGTGTGCATTTCATCCCCAATTATGAGATAAACAAGGAAGGCAACACCAAACCCCCAACTGCAATCTCACATGCATGCCTTTCATTTAAAAACTCTCTTTTGTATTTTTGTTTATTTTACTTTTTACCAAGAACATATATTGGTACATTGTATACATAATGATCACATTTATCATGCTTATTTTGTACCTGTACATGATGTATCTTGGTTTCCCCTCATTCCCCACTCCTCCCTTCCATTCCCCTCTTCCTTATTTACAGCAGGTTTATTTACATTTTTTCATTTTTTCCCTTTCTCCTTTCTTTCCTTGTTCTCTTCCTTCTCTTCCCCTTTATCCCTTTCTAGTTCTCCTCTCTTTTGAATGTTATCTTTCTTTTACCTAATATCTATTATACCTCTTTGTCTTTATGTACACTAATGGTTTCTCACATCAGAGAAACAATTTGAGGTGTACTCATGAGTGACTGATTTATTTCACTTGAGAGTATATTCTTATGGTGCATCCATTTACCTACAAATGACTCCAGTTTATCCTTTTTTATGGCGGTGTAGTACTCCATTGTATAGAAAAACCACATCTTCTTTAGGCATTCCTTACTAAAGCTACTCTGGTAAAAACAGCATGGTACTGGCAAAAAGACAGACCCAAGGACCGATGGAACAGGCTAGAAGGTGCAGAAACAACTCCAAACACACTCAAATACCTCATCTTCAACAAAGGAGCCAAACACCCTCACTGGAAGAAAGATAGCCTCTTTAACGAATGGTGTTGGAAAAACTGTCTTGTTGTATGATGAAAACTAAAACTTGGTACATGTCTCTCACCATGTATTAAACTAAAATTGAAATGGGTCAAAGATCTAAACATTAAAACAGAAACACTAAATCTACTGGAGAATAGAATAGGAAGAACTCTCGAAGACTTAGGGATAGGAATAATATTTATGAACAGAACTCAGTCTGCACAGGAAATAATACAAAGGATCAGTGCTTGGGACCTCATCCTATTAAAAGGCTTTTGCACAGCAAAAGAAATCACTAATAGGGATGAAAATCCAAAGACTGGGAAAAAAAATCTTTGCCAGCTGTACCTGAGACAAGGGTCTAACATCTAGAATATATAAATCACTCAAAAAAAGCAACCCCTCAAATTTAAAGACCCT
>PVJO010034930.1:0-10461 GCA_004026905.1 Hystrix cristata | reverse complement strand
TTCAAAGGTGAGATCTATGTCAAACGTGATAGAGAATGGATGCTTTCTGGAATTTCAAAGTCAGATCCAAGAGTATCACTTTCAGAATGTTCTAGTGGATTGTCTTTACTTCTATTTGTCTTGGATGAAACAGTTACTATTTTTTCTTTCTTGACAGAAATAAATTTTTTCAAAGATTCACTTTTAACTGGTTCATTAACTAAAGAACGATTTTCCCTAGTTCCTTTATTTTTCCAGCTTATAGGAGAGTCAGAACAGGAATGTAGGTCCTTTCCAGGTTGTTTCTTAGCACAGTGTTTTTTGGTACATTCACCTGCCTGGGTCATTTTCTCTGAAGGTGAGCTGCTATTTCTAGACAACTCCTCTTCTCTTTGACTTCCAGTTCCAGGAATCTTATCTGCTGAAGGAGAACATGTTCTAGCAATGAATCCTTCGAAAGAGTCCTGCAGCTGCTGCTCAGGGCCTGGGCTTCCCAGGCTGTCTCTAGAAGTTACTATGGTTTCCCGAGTAGAAGCTGGGACGCGGAAGGAGTCGAGAGACAAAGGAATTCTGGCATCACCTGTAATTTTCTGAAACTGGAGGGGAAAACAACAATGTGGTCACGAATAAAGCTAAATACTAAAAAGAAGACTTCAAAACTTCTGTATTACTCTCTGATCTTATTACTAAGCAGTCAGATGATTATTCAGAAGACTGTAGGGTTACTGTTCCCCCTAATTACATCTTGCCAAGTGATTCTCCACTCAAAACTTAACTATATTCAGAACCAAATCCACTACATTTTTGGACTTTTGTGTAATTATTGTCCATTTCCTTTTCCCTCAATTAGAAAAAAAAAAGAAACCCTACTGCTTAAAATTAATTTCTTTTCTTATCCTACCTACATATTAGCAGTGTTCAATGCGTGTCTCAAACCATCAGTTCCCCAGAGCAGCCTGAGCCTGGCAGGAGGTGGGGGGGGGGGTTCCCGGCAGGCAGAGGAAAGGGAGCAGGGCATCTGCGACAGACAGGTCTCCCTCTCCCTACCCTGCTGCCCACCACACAGTGCCGGTTAGCCATGTCTGGATTACTTATTTCTAAGAGTTATCTGTACCATTACTTGTACCTTCATTAGTGTTCCTTCATTGTAAGCTGACTGCATACAAATAGAAACCTAGACGAAATATGAATAGAATAGACATTTACAAAATTTAAAATTTGGAATATTTTCTCTAAACTTTCTTTCTTCACTGAGGATATTCTGATTTACATCATAAATTGTCAAAGTAAGCTTCCTTATTTACAACAATACAGTACCATGAAATGGGAACAAGCTTACTAATTCCAGACTTGGGAAGACCTGAAATACAGTTTTGGCCCTCAAGCATGGAAACAATTTGAGATGGGTCGCTATTATTTTCTCTCTGACTAGCTAATTCCCTTTTTGCTAATCATTCTTGAATTGCTGAGCTCCATTCTGCCCACTTACTTGGATATTTTGCACTTGTCCTACTGCATTCTGCTTTGCATCTGGTTTCTCTTCTTCAAGTGCCTTCTTTTCTTCTTCAGGTGGATTACTAACTGTAGAATTCATCTGGGGATGACCTAGTAAATGAAAATCTGACTGGTCTATACCAGCCATCGTGGCAAGCTGCCCCAATCTGCACAAGAGGAAAAGACAGGGGTTATAACCACAGGAGAACAACTCAGATTCTCCCACACCTACAAGCATGGAATACTTGTATACACAAATACGAAAATGTTAGAAGCCATGTTATACTCCATACCACAACTCTATCTCTTCCACTTGGTCAGATCTTCCCATTTTTGTGCTGTAGGATCAGATCAGTGAGTGCTCCCCATTCCCCTCAAGAATATATTACATATCACCTGCCTGTATGTCTTCAGTATCGTCCCTCCATTTCCAATGCTGTAGCACTGGCGGCTGCTACTTCTACCTTCTAGCTAGTGCATATCTGTTTCCATCTCCACACATCTTCCCATTTTTTCCTCCAGTTTCTAATAATGTGCTTATTCCCAGCACTGAACTATAAACCTACTGAAAATCATTTCATCAACTATTTCCAACTCTCTCAGCAAAATCATTCCTGTTTGAGAAGCAGTGATCTATCTATCCTGCAGGTGATTGGCTATTCTAATGTCTAGCACTTACATAATTTAATTCAAACTTATTTAACAAGCAAAATGAATAAAAAGCAAGAAAATTCCTATAAATTCCCGAATATTTTCAATTAAAATTAGCTTTAAATTAATTTTTAACAAGAATTATACCTACCAACTACTCTATGTACAGGTTACCAATTTTATGTTGGGCTTTCTACCAAGTCAGGTTTGCCAACTTACATTTCTTTTAAAAAATAAATTCTCCAGGGGCTAGGGATTTAGCTCAGTGGTCAGAGTGTCTGCCTCGCAGGCACAAGGCCCTGAGTTCAAGTCCCAGCATGCACGCATGCATGCATAAATGAATGAATGAATAAATAAGTAAATAAATTCTCCATTTAAAAATTCAAGTATGTAACTCAGGTATAATCACACAGCATACATGGCTTATGGTAAATGTGATAATGTTCAAGTTCCTCGGCAAGCTACTGTTAAAATCCTAAAGGGAAGAATGTTCTAGAGACAGACAAACTAACCCAGCGTCTTTAAGGAGATCCAGGAAAGCATGGAACTTCTGAAAGGAACTCTCAATGCTGCCCAAAACACCTTCATCATCCAGGATCATGTTTGTCAATGACTGTGCGTGAAGGGCTTCAGACAGAGAGAAGTTTATATTTCTTAATTGGGCATTTTCATGTTCCAGCTACAAAAGAAGAATGAAAATGTATGACATGACTTTTCTCCCACTGTCATCTAAAGAAAACAATTTTTAAGAAACAAAACTAAAATATTACAAAAAATGTAATTAACTCTTTATCATTAAAGACAATGACCACATCACCTAACGATCAAAATCTGGAGACAACTGACAAAACTTCCTGTATAACTCTTAGGTAGTATGTAAGTCAAACTCATTAATGATCTTTCAAAAAGATCACATTTCTAACTGGTTAAATTCAGATCATTCTATGTAAGAAAATTAGCCGCTTAAGGGTCTTCTTAAATTAGAAAATGAAATATAGTCTGATTTGAGCAAAGCATATTATACTTTTGCTAAATATTAAGGACTTTTTTTGCAAGGATAATTTTTAATGTGTACATTTGAGGGGTTGGGGATTTAGCTAGGTGGTAGAGCGCTTGCCTAGCAAGCACAGAGCCCTGAGTTCGATCCCTGGCACCATCCCCTCAGAAGGGTACATTTGAAAGTCCTGAAGTGTATCTAATTTTTGAACTACATAACTACCCAATATTCCCTTCCTCTTAGCTTCCTGAAAATATTTACTCTCCTGCACACTCCTTTCTCATCATTTATTCATCTAAAACCACATAAAAGCCCAATGCTAGTATTTCTCAGAAAAGTCATTTCATTCCTGATGCATTTTTGCTTTATACAATCAGGTGCTCAGTATTTACTGAATGAATGATTTTCAATCGAATGCATATACTGTCAAAAATTCTTCCTGATGCCAGGCATGGTAGCGCATGCCTGTAATCCTAGCACTCAGGGGCTGAGGCAGAAGGACTGCTGTAAGCTTGAGGCCAGCCTAGGTTACACAGTGAGTTCAAGGCCAGCTTGAACAACAGAGCAAGACTCCGTCTCAAAAAAATAAAAAATCTTCCTGAAACTTTTTGCAACATTATTATTTATATAAAACTGTGTAGCTTTCAGGCACATTAATCTAATTTAGTACTCATGGTACAGATTTTATCTTTTGCTGCATTCTTACTTATTTACTCTGCTAATTCCCTGTCAGTAGACGGTCTCTTCACCATGCTTTCGGTTATTGTGTATGCAATAAAGCCTAATAATATTTTTCATGAATAGAAATAAGACGCAGTCATATAAAAGCCTGATGAGAGGGCTACATTTACATTTTTAAAAAATATGGTTCTTGGAATATAGTTAGATGAATAAATAACTACAAAAGTTAACACTGTGCACACAATTTGCAATATACTATATTTTCTTAAAGCTTATAAAAGTTATATATATGTATAGATTAAAATCAAATTCAAACAAAACAAAAAAACAACTCTCAAAATATTAAGACTTTTGTTTACCTCACTGACTCGTTTATCAGCCTTAAGCCTCATTACTCTTTCCTCCTTTAACTGCTTTAGGCACTCCTCCAGCTTTTCCTAGTACAGAGAAAGAGCAAATATTGTAACTAATTCACACTATGATCCCCAAAAGTTGTTTCAGCTACAGATTCCACCAGGCATCTAGGGAGAAAGCCAGAAGTAAACTTTCAGCACTATAAATGTACTACTTACAGTATCATACCATGCTCATGAAATTAATTAGCAAAACATATGAAATCAGCAATTACATTCATTTAAATCCTGTTCTTTCTGAAATAAATCTGTGGCAGCACACCATAAAAAAGAATAAATAGAATACAGTTAGTGAATCAGAAATAAAAAATACAGCCATGAAAGGAGAATTTTATTACTTGTAGGAAACTCTACTAACATCCTTAACAGAAAATGTATTTTTAAAAAAGAAATACTTTTAGCTGGACATAATGGCACACACCTGTAATCTCAGCACTCAAGAGGTTGAGAAAGGAAGACCGTGAATTTGAGATGATTCTGGGCTATGTAGCAAGTTCAAGGATGGTATGGACTACACAGATCCTATCTCAAAACACACACACACACACACACAGACACACACATGCACGCACACGCATACAAAGTAAACACTTTCAAAGCACTTTATTATATGCCAAGCGTTGTTCTAAGAGTTTTCTAGTTATTACCTAATTTAAGCATCAAAATCCTATAAAATATGATTAACTGTGTTGTTTTATAGATGAGAAAACCAAATCAGAGAGAAGTAGAGTAATACACCCAAAGTCATACCACTAGTTAAGTACCGTAGTAGAGCCAGACTTTGATTTCAGAAAGTTGGGTGCTGGTCCTGGTTACAGAGGTGGTAATTTCCTCCCTTACCAATGTCAGTAAGATAGGATGCACAAGAGTAAACATACTCATGTTCAGGAACTAAGACTCGAAAACCCTTGAAAAATGAAGAGTCGGTCCTTGTGGTAGGCAGAAGACTAAAATAGTCTCCAAGATTCCCTCCTGCTGGAGACCTCCCCCACCATCTTCTAATGTTCAAACCTAATTAGGTGCTATCGTGAAGAGATGGAGGTATGAGTTCCCAAAGCAACTGACTTTAGGATTGGGAGAGTACCGTAGGTAGATGTGGCCTGCACAAGCAATCCATTAAGAGGGACCAGGCTATTACTGAAAGAGATTTAAAGTACAAAAGGAATCAAATCCGGAGAATTTTCCATTGCTGGCTCTAAAGAGGTCAAGTACAACATGGTAGCAAGGAAATGGAGCCTGTTATGGTTTGTGTCTAGACATCACCTCAAAGCCTCATATGGTAAAAGAGGTGGCTCTATCTAGAGTGTGTGATGCTGGGATTAAGGGCGTGTGATTACTAAATCAATCCACTGATTGGTTTAGCACCACTCTAACTAACCCTAGCAGTGTGGATAAGATATAAGGCACAGGAAGAAGCTGGGTCATTGCTTGCATCCCTTGCCTGCCTTGCTGCCTTCTGCCTGTCTGCCAGGCCACCTTGCCTTGGATCCACCCGACTGTGGACTGAAACCTCCACAAACTGGGAGCCAAACAAACCTTTCTTCCCTTAACTTTGGGTGTCAGGTATTTTGTCTTAGCAATGAGAGAAAAGTAACCAAGACAGAGCCTCAGTACTAAATGCAGGACTGAATTGTGCTGACGCCCTGAAGAA
This sequence comes from Hystrix cristata, assembly GCA_004026905.1. Taxonomy (NCBI): domain Eukaryota; kingdom Metazoa; phylum Chordata; class Mammalia; order Rodentia; family Hystricidae; genus Hystrix; species Hystrix cristata. Next base: position 4,595 of record PVJO010034930.1, on the reverse strand, counting down.
GCTTGGAAGGGGTGTCTTTCCCATAGCCTCCAGGTGATAGCAGCCTGGGGGACAACTTGGCTTTGGCTTTGTGAGACTGAGCCACTCACATCCTGCCTAGACTTCTGACCTACAGAACTGGAGCTAAATTCAAATGGGTACTATTCAAAACAACCAAGGGTTAAGCAATGAAAATTAATATACTGTTCAACACCAGGCTCATGAACAAAATAATGACTTTTCAAAATTCACTACAAGCAAATACATTGTTTATTTATTGCTGCACCATCAACCATTTGAGTGATATTTAGAAAATATATATTTATGAAAACAGCAAGATATATTTATATTTTAAGGGCTTTTAGATATTCACTTAAGAAATAAATTGCATATTTAAATATCACATTGTTTCTTTGGTGTGAGAAACTGAAAGTGTAAATAAGGACTAAAATGTATTATATTGGGAAAAGGGAAGAAATTGTTCAAATGGGAGGAGGAACAAGGCGGGGGAAGGGAAAGGAAGGGAAAGAACAGAAATAGAAGAATAGAAGGGAAAAAAATGGAAACAAAGTTTTTGTAAACAAGGAGGGGAAGAGGGGTTGAAGGACAGGGAGGGGAGTAGGAAAAAAAGCAGCAGCAAGATGTATCACGTACCGATACAAATTCCCTAAGAAGAATGTTATCATTATGTATACCTAAAATGTATCACTAAAATTAAATTTAAAATATATATACACAAACGTGCACTAATAAAAATAAATAAGTTTTTAAAATTAAATATTCACTTAAAGTGTTTCAATTTAAAAATTTAGTTTAAACTTGGATATTATCTATGTCTCTAAAAAAATAGATAGATATATCCACACCAGGAGAGGAAATTAGTACTATTTTCTGGACCAATTTCTAGATTATACCAAAGGTTTTTGTTTTTTGGGGTTTTTTTTTTTTTTTTTTGGTGCTGGGGCTCAAACTCAGGGCCTTGCCAAGCGCTCTACCACTTGAGCTAAATCCCCAACCCCTAAAGGTTTTGATTTACCTAAGGAAATCATCAGAGATGTGGGCAATGCTGTATTTATTAACATAATGTGATAGAACTGTAACTACTCAAACTCTACAAATAAGCTAAAAGTTTTATATCGTGACTATATTTTAAAGGATAAATCAATACATAAAATCAGTTGTAATTTAATGTACTAGAGTTTTTAAAAAAATGAATAAAGTGAACTTATTACCTCAAGGAAAATAATTGACAGTATTTGTTGCCAGTGATGAAACTCAAACTTTCAAGCAAAAATTAGGACTTTGAAAAATTCACACCCATAATTGTGATGTGACTAGTTTAAATAAAAACAGCACATACATATGAGGAAATGTTCTATGAAGCTGCTATAAAAAAAAAAATCAATGATATAAAGGACTCAACCAGAATTAATGAATGCACTTTAGGAGTTGTAATTATTAAGACTTTTCTGAGCATTTTTCTTGGAAGATGGTCCACAAGCTTAATCAGATTTCCTGTGGAGAAGAGTATTCAATGATACTTCGCTACTTTTTTACATTTTAAAAAACAGCTGATTAAAAGGTATCCAGTTGTATGTAAATGTAGTGATTTTCCTTTCAATTAAGTTCATTACTTTTCAAAAATTTCCTCAATTACCATGTATTTTTTTTTCAATTTTTTTGAGACAGGGTCTTGCTATGTAGTTCAGGCTGGCCTTGAATTTGTGGCAATCCTCTTGCTTCAGTCTCCCAAGTGCTGGGATTACAGGCATGCACCACCACACCCAGTGACCATGTACTTTTATGAGAACGTATTTTTGAAAATTAGTAAATGCTCCAATAATTTAAAAAAATTTTATGAATGTAATTAGTAGAGAAGGACTTATAATTGAAGCTAAATGTCTCTTCCCAACTTATATATTCAGCACCCTAGGGGCAACTGTTTCTAAGCAAGGTTTTTACGATACACATACTGAAGTACACAGAACTAAACTGTGGAGGAACACTCATGTAACCACCACCCAAGTGTAAAGTACAGCCCCCAGCATCTCTGAAATCTCACCTGTGTTCTCCCCACCACAAGTTCCTCTCTTCCTCCCAGAGTTAGACACCACTCTTACTTTCCTTAATCAACATGCATTCCTAATGATACAGGATATGAGACTGTTACCACCCACCAGGTACTATTAGACTTTATTTTTTGCCAATCAGATAGGACTACAGTGGCACCTCTCATTTGTTTTAGTTAATTTTTCTCTGTATCACCCACACAGGTGAACACTTTTCTATGTTTATAGACCACTTGGATTTCTTTTTTCTACGTGGGCTTTAGTTCAACTTCTCTCTCCTCTCACTCTCTCTAGCGGTGGGGTGGGGGGCAGCAACTGGTAACTGAACCCAGACACTTGCACACACTAGATAAGCACTATACCACTGAGGTACATCCCCAGCCCTTTCTGTATTTTATTTTCGAGGTAAGGTCTTGCTAAGTTGCCAAGACTGGCTTTAAACTTGTGATTCTCTGCCATAACCTCCCAAGTGGCAAGGATTACAGGCACACACCCCCATATTCTACTCATAATTTACTTTTTATACTGCCAAAATTAATTATATGTACATGGTGGGGCATGGTGTTTCATACCTGTAATCCCAGCACTCAGGAGGCTGAGGCAGGATTGCAGGTTTGAGGGCAGCCCAGACTACAGCTCATTATTTCAAAAGGGGCAGTGGGGTGGGGTGGGGAAGAAGGCAATATGTATTCTGTTCTATGTGCAGAATTAAGTTCTCTGGTTATTTTATTGTTTTTGTTTTGTTTAGCTGTCCTGAGGATTGAATCCAAGGTCTTTGCACTGAGCCACATTCTCAACTCTTGCTTGTTTTGAGACAAGGTCTGCTAAGTTGTCCAAGCTGGGTTTGAACTTGTGGTCCTCCTGCTTTAGCCTCCCAACATATACCACCACAACTGGCTAGTTCTGTTGTTTTTTGAGAGACAGTATAAAGCAGAGTTTAAAAGAACATACATGGGCTGGGGATTTAGCTCTGTGGTAGAGCACTTGCCTAGCAAGCACAAGGCCCCGAGGAGTTCAATCCCCACACCAACCCCCTAAAAAAGAACATGCAGACAACTTGAGCTTGAATCCTTGATCCAACTAAATTAGGCAGAGCTTAGGCAAGTTCCTTTTCTATCTAACTTCCTTTTCTGAAAAGTAGAAATGATATTAGCACTACTCTAAGAATGATATAAATTTATACATGCAAAAATAGTGCCAAATACACAGTCCAAACAAGTTAGTGATTATGTTATATGCGGGTTGGCAATAAAATACACAAACCAAGACATTATTTCCATTATTGTGATTAAATGAATATAGCAGAGTGATATAATACTTTGTGTATATAAAGATCACACCTCTTTCTATAGTTTCTGCAGAATACAGGGTAACCACATACCACAAGTTGCCCCATCTGTTCCAGTTTACACCTCTTGTCCTGATGCTAGCATTAATAGTATCTCCTTATACATTCATACAAGTCAGACAGATGGTCACTTACCATTGTGCCACTAACACTTGCAGTGTCAAGTTCAAGTGAATTCATCTCTGTCACGCACCATTTGTAGCTTAAAAATCTGGCAGTTTAGACTGCTTTGTATTTATAGCAACAGAGCTTCCTCCCTCTCTGGAATTGGGATTCCCTCCCTCTCTCCCTCCTTCCCAATCTTCCCTCTCTTTTCTAACAGTCCCCAATATGTAGTAATATGCTTCAAGGCTTATTAAAGCTCTCCATCACAATGTCAGTGGAAGTTTCTAATGTGTAGACTGGCTGCTCTTTGTGTTTAATTCACAGATCTCTGAATACCCTATAATCTTCCCTATTGGTTTATTCCATCACTTTGCTGGATATCTTCAAATAAGAAAGGGAACAGCGTAGGAAGTAAGCTTTCAAGTTTGTTAATGTATAAAGTATACTATTCTGCCTCCTCTTAGGACTGGCGGCTTTGCTGCATACAAAACCCTAGGTGCAAAGTTATTCACCTCTAAAACCTGGGAAGCCCCTTTTCAGTGCCTTCTAGGATCCACAGTAGCTGATGAGAAGTATGATACAGTATGACCTTTATTCCTTCTTAGAAAACCTAACAGTATTTTCTGAGATTTGTCTCGTCTCAGTATCTTGAAATTTTACAGTGAAGAGTGCCTAGTTAGGTGTCTATTTTCATTCATCTTATTCAACACACTGCCAGCCCTTTTCAACTTGAAGCTTGATGTTTACTCTCAGCTAAGGGAAATTTCCTTTTCTGTTTTTGGTAATTTCCTACCCTCCATTTTTTCCCTATCACCTCTCACATTTCTAAGAAGGTCAAACACCCCTAATATAAAACCTGAAATCGAAAATGCTCCAAAGTCTGAAACTTTTAAATCTGGAACAAGACAACGCTGTCCACTACGCTGTCCACTATCACCACTATTATTCAATATAGTTCTAGAAACATTAGCAAGAGCAATCAGGCAAGAGAAAGAAATAAAAGGGATAAAGATAGGAAAGGAAGAAGTTAAACTATCATTATTTGCAGATGACATGATACTCTACATAGAAGACCCCAAGAATTCCACCAAAAA
>PVJO010034929.1:0-10439 GCA_004026905.1 Hystrix cristata | reverse complement strand
ACAAAAGGATCTTTGCAAATGGAATCAAGTTGAGATGTAGTCATTACAGTGGGCTCTTAATCTAATATGGTTTGTGTCCTTATGAGAAGACACAGAAAGCTGTCTATGTGACAACAGAGGCAGAGACTGATGTACTTATAGCTGCATGCCAAGAAACTTGCAAACAGTTGGAATCTAGGAAGAGTTCAACAAGGATTCCCGCACAGGAGCCTTCAAAGACGGCACAAGCTGGTGACATGTTGACTATGGACTTGGAGCCTCCAGAACTATGAGCTAACACATTTCAGCTGTTTTAAGCCACCTAGATTGTGGCATTTTGTCACAGAAGATGTATTAGTTACCTTTCTAGAGTCAATGGTTTGCAAGAGAGCAGATTTAATACAGGACAAATACAAGTTACAACATTCACCCATACAAGCCAAATGCAGGAAGAGTGCAGAATATCTATGTATGCACTGAAGACCCAAAAGATCCAATCAGGGGCTGGGAGCCCATGGGAGCTCTGGTGTATGTCTGTGTCTGCACTAGAAGCCTGAAGAAATCTCTATGGGAATGAGCATACAATGGTTGCAGCAGAGATGAAGACCAGACCTTCCCTGAATTGAACAGCAGAAATCCTCAACAACAGCAAGGCTCTGAGCTCCTTCTATGATGAGAACAGCCAAATTCCCTTTGGGAGAACCAGCCTCAATTGAGCTTCTCCTGGGAAATAGCCGTTCTTCTTTATGTTGTGTTGGCAATAACCTTTAGGTGGATCCTCTACACCCAGAACCACACCAACTCAATCCAGCTGGGTGTTCCTGCTCATATTGACCACAATAAGTCCACCACAGAAGTTCTAGGAAACCAATACATTCTCTGTGAGCAGGTTTATTCTCTGCAAAAACACCCAAGTCAGACAGAGCTGTCCAAGCAATAGGGCACCCACAGGCTTTGATTTCTTATACCTTGGAGGAGTAAGTGGTTGGTAAGTCTGGGGCTCTGACTTACAGTATTCTCTTAAGTAAAAGTCAGAATAGAACAGGCTAAAATATGGAAATATTTATTTTCAATCTGGGATTGCTAGTTACATTACAAAGTTTTGGTGATAACAAAAGGACAGTACTGGCAGAAAAATAGACATGTGGATCAGTGGAACAGAAGACGGGATACAAAAAAATTCCCAGGCACATTCAGCCATCTGATCTTTGCCAAAGGGGCCAAAAACATACTCTTGCAGAAAACCTCTTTAACAAATAGTACTGGGAAAACCAGACATATAAATGCAGAATATTCAATCTAGACTCATATTTCTCACATGAACTAAAATAAAATCAAAATAGTTCTAAGGTCCAAATATTAAAGCAGAAACAATCTGTTAGAAGATAAGGTATGTGAAACTCTTAAAGACATAGGCATAGACAAGGACTTTCAGAACAAAATCTAGTTGCACGGGAAATAACATCAAGAGTCAACTGATGGGATCATATCAAATATGTTTCTCACCATGTACTAAACTCAAATCAAAGTGGATCAAAGATCTAAACATTAAAACAGAAACTATTAAATTTACTGGAGAACAGAATAGGAAGAACCCTCGAAGACAGAAGGGTAGGAAAAAAAAATTATGAACAGAACCCAGACTGCACGGGAAACAATACAAAGAATCAGTGCTTGGGACCACATGCTATTAAAAAGCTTTTGCACAGCAAAAGAAATCACCAATAGAGCAGGGCAAAAACCCACAGACTGGGAAAAAATTTTTGCTAGCTATCCATCAGACAAAGGTCTAACATCTAGAATATACAAAGAACTCAAAAAAATTAAACCTCCCAAATTTAAAGACCCAATCCAAAAATGGGCAACTGAAATGAGTAAACATTTCTCAGATGAAGAAATAAAAATGGCAAATAAATATATGAAGAAATGTTCAACATCACTAGTCATTCGAGAGATGCGAATCAAAACAACGTTAAGATTCCACCTCACTCCAGAAAGAACCGCGTATATGGAAAAATCAACCAATAACAAATGCTGGCGGGGCTGTGGGGAAAAAGGAACACTCCTCCACTGTTGGTGGGAATGTAGACTGGTCCAGCCACTGTGGAAATCAATATGGAGATTCCTCAAAAAACTATGACTGGAGGTTCCATTTGACCCAGCTATTCCCCTACTGGGGATCTTCCCAGAAGAATTAAAATTGTCATACCACAAGGACGTATGCACCACCATGTTCATAGCAGCACAATTTGTAATAGCTAAGTCTTGGAAACAACCTAAATGCCCAACAACCAACGAATGGCTGAAGAAAATGTGGTTTTTCTACACAATGGAGTACTACACTGCCATAAAAAAGGATAAACTAGAGTCATTCGTATATAAATGGATGTTCCTTGAGAATATACTCTTAAGTGAAATAAATCAGACACTCATGAGTACACATCGAATTGTTTCTCTGATATGAGAAACCATAACTGTAAATAAAGACAAAGAGGTGTAATAGATATTATATAAAAGGAGGATGGAGTGCAGAGGAGAGGAGCACTAGAAAGAAAGAAGGGGAAAAGCAGAAAGGCAATAGGGGAAAGAGAGGAGAAAGGGAAAATATGGAAAAGGATGAATGAACCTGCTGTAAATAGGGAGGGAGGGAGCAGAGGGGAGGGGCGTGGGAGAGGGGGGAGAACCAAGATGCATCATGTACAGGTACAGAATAAATGTAATGAATGTGACCATTGTATGTAGAATGTACTAATACATGTTCTTGGTTTAAAATAAAAAAAAAAAAAAAAACTTCCGTACAGCAAAGGAAACAACTGACAGAATGAAGGTAAAACCTACAAAATGGGAAAAAATTTCATACTGTGTTTTTAGCTACTTCTTGTTCACCATTAAAAGAAGACAAATCATTCCATGGTTCTGCCTTTTTCTCATTTTATTTTTTTTCTTTGTCCAAGATCTCACTCCTTGCCATGACTTTGATCAGACTTACAGTTTTTGCTGAATTGTTCCTTTGGTTTTTCATGTCTTCTAACTGAGCTCAATGATGCTACTTCTTCTCTTGATCAATGGCCTCTTCTGCTGATCAGCACTCACTTGTGGTTTCTACGGCCGTGTCCCCAGCACCTGACCCCCAGCCACAGGACCTACATGACACATCCTGAGTTCGAATCCCAACTTGACTGTGAACTAGCTCCTTTTACATGGTAAATTCTCTGTAATTCCAGGCAGCAAATTGCTCACCCATAAAATTACATGTTTTGCTTTACAAGAATTAAATAAGATAGTATATGTGAAGCCTGACATCCTTAGGCTTTGTATTCCCTATCTAATGCTTCCTGACTTAGTGGCATACAGCAGCAATAGGACTCTCTTTTGAGTGAATAAAGAGTAAAGGGATTGATGTGAAAAAAATAGTCATTTGCCAACCCCCACAATTTGTGTGGCCTAGAAATTTGAGACGATTTGATTGGGCTGTTCTGGCTTGGAGTTTCCCACAGGGTTGCAATAAGAAATTTGTATCTGATGACCTCACTGTGGGTAGACATCTTTTAGGATGATGGCTCTCTCACTTGGCCCACGTGCATTGGTGCTGGGTGTCAATGGGACACTGTGAGCCTCTTCACAGGGCTGCTAGCATGTCCTCATGGCATGGTGGCTGTCTTTCCCCAGAAAGAGAGAGAGAGAGAGAGAAAGAGAGAGGAGCTAAGTCCTGGTTCTAACAACCTGTGGAGGCACACAATATCTCCTCTGTCCCTTTGCTTATTTATTTACGATACTGAGGATAGAATCTTGCACATGCTGGGCGAGTGCCCCACCACTGACTACTCCCCAAGTCACACCACATTCTTTTTGTTGAAAGTAAGTCAAGTGACTAAGACCAGCCCACATTCAAGAAGAAGGAATTTCAGGCTCGACCATTCAAGAGGAAGAAATTCCAAGAATTTATAGGTATATTTTGAAATCACAACAGGCTACTAATAAATTCAATTTTTATCATAGCTAATATATATATTTAAAGACTTTCCAGGTGTATATATATAAACTTTATATATATTATATATATATAAACTCTCTATATAAATTTATGTATATAAATTTATATATATACATAAATTTATATATATACTATATAATATGTATAGTATATATAATATATAATATATATCATATATATTATATATTATATATAAATTATATATATTTATAAATATATATATTATATATATTTTTATATATATATAAATTTATATATATACACCTGGAAAGGTATATTTATTTCTTTCTGGAAAGGCAATATATTTCTTTGTATATCCATAAAATCCACCCGTATAATCTGAATCAGTGGTAACTGTTACTTCCAGAATGTATCTCTACTTGCTCCAGCACCCTCTTACTCACTGGTGCCAAGGTGGGGTTGGGTGGCGGAACTAAAATCTGGTAAAGGGTCAGTCTCTTTCTTTTGGAATCAGTCTCAGTCTCTTTGAGGTGAAGAAGCCACTAATTAGAAACTCAAACTCAAGTCTAATGTTTTCCCTTCCAGTTAGTCTCTTTTCTCCTTCCTTCCTGAAGGACCCAGACCTGCTTCCCTGGGCTGGAGTTGTGTCCACAGTGTCTGCTCACAGCTCTTGTCAACCCACCCATCTCAAGCTAGTCTCAGCCGCCATCTTGCTTCTTTGACTTCTCATCTGAAGTCATCCTTCATTTTCAAAGTAAGGACGAGAACTCAAAAGGCACTTTTTTCCCCAGAAAAAAAAATACCTGGGAATCAAAATTTTTGTAAAGTTATATAGTTTTGGCAAATGAATATCTTAGTAAAAAAGGGAAACATAGTTTAAATTTCTTAACTTGCTTTCTTGTACTATTGTACAGGAAAATTTACTTTTTGGAATGTAGTTCTGTGAATTTTAACCAAGTATGATTTGTGTAAACACCTGCACAATCAATATACAGTACACTTTTGTCACGCTTCATGATATCCTTTTAGAGTCACGTGCATCCCAAACTCTTGGCTACTGAATCACTATGTGTAATTTTGTCACTTCAAGACTGTTACATAAAGTTGAATCTTATGAGGTTGTTGTTGTTGTTTTATGTGTGTGTCTGTGTGTTGTACTGGGGATTGAACCCAGATCCTTGCATGTGATAGGCAAGCACTATACTCCTGAGTTACATTTCCAGCCCACTTTTTTTCACTCAGTGTAATTCCTTTGACACATGTCCAAGTTGCTTCATGCCTCAATAGTTTTTCCTTTTTAATTTTGTGCTGTATTCCATTGTATGGATATACCATTTTGTTTATTCCCTCACCCACCCCAAAGCACTTGGATTATTTCCAGTTTTTGGCAATTGGGAATAGAGCGCTATAAACATTTGTGTCCAGATTTTTGTGTGAATACAAATTTTTATTTCTTGAGAGGAAATAGCCAGGAGTAGAATTGCTAAGTTATATGGTACATACGTATGTAACTTTATAAGAAAATGTCAAATTGCTTTCTAGAGGGGCTATGTAATTTTTCCATCCCCACCATCAATGTGCAAACTTTAGTTGCTGCACATCCTCACTAGCACTTAGTACTACCAGTATTTTTTATTTTAGTCATTCTAATATGTATGTGTGGCATTTTATGATTTTAATTTGCATTTCTCCAATGTTTAATTATGTTGAACTTTTTTACATATGCATATTTGCCATCTCTGTATCTTCTTTAAGGAAGCATCTGTTCATTTGCCCATTTTAAAACTGAGTTTTTACTTTCTTACCATTGAATTTAGGAAATTCTTCCTATGTATGCATACAAGTTTTGCCAGCTAAGTATTCAGAAAATACTTTCTCCTAGTCTGTACTTGTGGCTTGTCTTTTCAATGCTTTAATAATGTCTTTCACAAAGCAAAGGTTTTTCGTTTTAATGAAGTCCAGTTTGTCATTTTTTCCACGAATCATGTTTTTGTTGTAATTGTTATGAAACTCAGTTTTATCTTCTATGGTTTCTGATAAGAAATCCATCTTGTAAATTGGTCCCCTATATGTAGTACAGCATGTTTCTCTGCTTGCAAGACTTTTTCATTGCTGTTAGTCTTCGTTCTTTTGATTATAATGTAGATCAGTGTGAAATTCTTTGGGTTTATCCTATTTATGTTTTGCTTGCCTCTTGAATTTGTAGACTTCAATGTTTTGTCAAACTTGGAACGTTTTCTGCAATTACTTCTTTAAACATTTTTTTCCTCCTTTCATCGAGTTCCAGTGCCCTGAATTTTAGGGATTTGTTTGCTTGTTTGTTTGAGAGAAGGTCTTGCTATGCAATTCAAACCTGCCTTGAACTCTTGCTGTGTAGCCCAGGCTGGCCTCAAACTTTCAACCCTCCTCCCTCAGCTTCCCACCTACTAGGATTACAGGTATGTGCCATCACGCACAGCTAAATTAATTTTAAGTTGCCCCAGTGGTATCTGAGACTATTAATTTTTGTTCAGCTACTTTTTTCTGTTTTTCAGAATGGATAATTTTCACTGGTTTATCTTTAGTTTCATAGACTATTTTCTATTTTCTGTCATACTAAATCTGCTATTGAACTTAACCAGTAAGTTTATTTCTTGGTTATTTTTGTGTTTCCAAAATTTCCATCTGATTATACTCTATCTTCTATTTCTTTGTTGAGATTTTGCTTTACTTTCCCAATTGTTCCAAGAATATTTACTGCTGTTTCTTGTGGCATTTGTATAATATTTGCTTCAACATTATTGTGAGAAAATGATAATATCTTTGTACTAATTTTCTAGCGTTATAATTTGGTGCTATAATAAAATATTTGCGAAAAGCAACTTGAAGGAAGAAAAATTTATTTCGGCTCACAGTTTCTGGTCACGGTCTGCTGGATCCATGGCTTTTAGGACAGTGGCGAGGCAGAACCATCATGGCAGAAGACCATGGCAGAAGAAAGCTGCTTGTCACATTGTACCAGAAAATAGGGAGCTCGAAAGGAAGGCACCAGAGACAAGATATGATCCCCAAGGCCAGGTACCCATGACCCACTTCTTTCAACTAGGAGCCTCCTCCTGCATTTCCATCGCCTCCCAGTAATGTCATCAAATTATGAATCTATCAGTGGGTTAATGCAGTAATGCCATTAGAGCCCTGATGATCAAATTACCTTCCAAAATCCTTACCTCTGAGCATAAGAACCTTGCTGGAGACATTTTAGATCCAAACTCTAACAATCATTATAACAAAGTACCATAGACTTGGTAGCTTCAGCAGTGGAAGCTTATTTCCCACTATTGTAGAGTCTAAATATCCAAGACAAAGCTGCAGGTCAGTCATTATTTCTTCTGAGACACCATTTTGCTTGTCGATGACTGTCTTTTCCCTGGGTTGCTCTACTGTCTTATATCTGTGTTTCCCTGGTGTCGTTTTCTTTTTGTGGGTTCCAATTCTAGTTTTCTGTAAGGACACCAGCACATGTTGGATTAAGATCAACTCGAATGGACTCTTTTTAACTCAGTTACTATTGTAACTGGCTTAACTACATCTCTATGCCCTAGCTCCAAAACCAGCTGCATTCTGAGCTACGTGGGGTCAGTGTTTCAGTCTTTGAATTTTGGACAGACAAAATTCAGCCCATAACAATGCATTCTTTTGACATTCCTGTGTGTTTATTACCTTTTTCTATGGAGATTGAGATTTTCCGGAGTAATTTTAGGTTGTACCCTGCATGTTTTGAATTTTCTGTTTTAAGACTCTTGGCTTTGTTCTAAAAATATTGAATATGTAAATATTTTCCTTTTAACCAGCAATTGACTTGGTTGGGTTCAGGTTTCAAGTCCTGCCTACTTTCTGTGGGCGTTAGTTCTGATGTCAGCCCTGCTTTTGCAGGTCTATTAGATCCGTCCCACATGTCACCCACTCAGCTCTCAGCCTGTGCAACCTGTAGTGGTCAGTTTCTGTGTCCAGTTCTCAGATTCTTTGGTGTGTTTAGTAGTATTAGATCTGTACATATGAAGATTAGGAATATTTGTTACTTTTTGACCTCCTTCTTCTTTGTGATCTGTTGGTATTGTACTCTGGGTGTCCCTCTTTTGTGTGTTCAACTAGAGGGTTGGGGCTTTTGCTATCTGGTTCTACTACACACTTTTTTGTGATTATGCCCATGTCTAGGGCAAATTTCTGGTAGAATAGAGGGAAAGAATGAATATCAAGAAGGGGCACTCCCTCCACTATCTTTAAATTACAACCCAACTAGTCAAAGAGGAGTGGCTTTGGCATCTTTCCCCTTCAGAGGACTTCTGTTGGCACCTCTGTCACCGTGGCCAGGTGATTGCTTAGGTCTGGGGCATGAGGAAACAGAGAGATGAAAAGACAGCGGAGAGTTGCTTATTTATTTACATGTCAGGAGTTCTCTTTTCACTGTTTGACACAGAACTAAGGGCTTCTCCCAGAGCTCTTGGAAGAAGATCAAATGTAAAGGTGGAAAAATGAAATATTTACTCCTGTTTTGGTGGTGGGTCTAGTCTGATCTTCTTTCTTGGTCTTTCTAGCACCTTTTTCCTGTCTAGAATCCCTGAGGGACATTCTGTCCAGGTTTTTCCAGCTGCCAGGGGAGCTCTGGTGGGAGAGAGAGTGGAGAGCGCTCACACTGTCCTGTGGGGAACTGGGGCTCCTGGACTAGAACAGTGTGAAAACTGAGTAAAAGAAAGTCTGCAGTACGTATTTAGAATACTAATGCTTATGAGAAACAGACATAATTGGAAGAGGAAGCTATGGGTAGAAGAAATTCATGGGAAAATAGTAATTCTGAAAGAAGCCTCTATACATTTATAGAAACACTAGAGAATATTGATACTCATGTTTAATTTTAAATCAAAAGGAGTACTTTCTATCTTCTTGAACGTGGACAAATGACTAGTACTTTGCTTATGCTTTTAAGCAATGATTGGGGTGATTTTTTTACCTGATGGAGCTAAAAAGGAGTGAGGAAAAGCATCATTCCCAGGGAATTTAACAGTCAAATGAAAGAATTGGGATTTTAAAGGGCATAGGTGTGTGTGAGGTATGTGTGTGCATGTGCGACTTAATACATGTGGGTTTGGCTGAAGTAGTTAACAGTAAATTCGGTGAAGAAGAGAAGAGTAAAACCACAAGAGCCGAAAACCTCTGAACAGGAGGAGTAGAGTTATCACAAAAACACACAGCGTGCTATTTTTTGCTGACCCCAGAGGTCACTGTTGGCATGAGGCAGCTTAGTGCTATTTGTCTCCCAAATAGTGTGTACATTTTAACCCATTGAGGGGCCTGCAGAAAATACCAAAACTCCAGTTTCTATTTAAATTTTATTTTAAAAATTAGAACAGTTTCCAGCTTTCCTAGTATTTCCTAGTACATGGTGCAACAATTAATCATCAGGTCCGCTGGCTGCACGTATACTCCCGTACGTTTCTAAACCTGGAAAAACAGCAGCTCTGTAACCCAGAACTGGGTGGAGGCTTCTCATTCATTCATTTGCTCGGAATATCTTATGACATATCACAGCTTTCTTATTGTCAGTGAAATAGATTTTCATATTTTATTATTGATTTTAATTAGCACTTTTAAAATGTACAAGTGACAACAATTTTTTTTTTTTGCAAAGAAATTGCAGGTTAAATGAATTCGAGGTAAAAATAATAAGAAAACGAAAGATGAGGCTGTTACTTCTTCCTGATTTGAACTCTTTTTCAGCCTCAGTGTGCTAAAAACTGATTGCTACTAGTAATTTGTTTTTACAAAATATGCCCATTTTATTGATCCCTTTGAGGTAAGGTAATACTTTTGATATTAAATGAAAAAACAGCTTTTTGGAGAAAACTCATGTTTTGGACACAAAATTTTGAAAATTTGCATTTAAAAATATTTTCACTGTTATGTGGCTTTGTTTTTGAGACTCACATTGATACATATTACATATAAAATTCTTTCATTTCAATACTAAAGCTTTGAAACTCAACTTTTAAAACTGTTTAAGAACTTTCAACATCAAGACTATAAGTAGGCCTTGGGACGACTTATTAAAAACTTATAAATATTAAATACTTTTCATTACAAAAAGGAGCTTGGCATTATGGAAGATGGAGATTTATTAGTCAAATATCAACATAAAACTTGAAATTAATGGTGAATTGGAATAAAAAGAAGGGACCATGGTTTAATAATTAAAATTAATAGGATAATTGATATATGGATATGCTTTTTTTATATAGACCGCAGGGACCTATGGGGTTTTTTTTGTTTTTGTTTTTTTTTTTTTTGCGTGAAATATATTTTCACCTATGGCAGTCAATAAAGTTAAAAACTCAAAACCACTAAACCACAAAATATTGTTTCCAGATTTTCAAAAACCATAAAGCAAATTGAATCATATGTCACTTGTTAAAATTAACTAGTATTATTAAAGTAATAAACCTTACATCTTTATACAGTAAACCAATATAAG
>PVJO010034928.1:0-10414 GCA_004026905.1 Hystrix cristata | reverse complement strand
TTCCCTAAAACCCTGTAGTAAAGTGAAATTTAGGAGATTAAAGAAATCAGTAATGATTTTATAGCCAGCACTAGTACAGTCATTTTTCCAAATAAATATAACTCCATTATCCTACATTTAGTGACCACAGTATATCCCTTTTTCTACCTTAGTGTCTTTCTGCATGTGGTTCTCTTATATCCCAGAAAAAGCACAAAAATTGCTAGAAATATTTTTATCATATAGTTAATACCTTTCATTTTATTCTGACAGTCAATCAAATTGAACTACCCTCTATACTTTGATTACACTTAGTGTCTTTGTCCCTAAATTAATGTCTCCTTTCGAGATATGCTTATACCATTACATTTCAAAATCCAAATTTTTAAAACTTTAGTATATTTTCAACTTCTGCTTTTAGTAGAGCAGTACTTTTGAATGTATTGTCCACTAAATACTATGGAAAACCCTGAAAATCATATATTGAAAAAAAAAATAGGAAGACTATGGAAGCTGGAGAGAAGAAAGGCAAGGTTGTCACCTCAGGTAAGTTCCTTTGGTCTTCTTTAGCTCACATATTCTAAATGTGGAGAGAAATCCAACACTTTGAAGTGCCAATTGGCATGGTGAATAAATAGATACATAAAAGATCTATGAAATACTGTTCTATCATGCTGAAGGACCACGATGAAGGAAGTCTAGCAACACAGAAAGCCTTACACAAAAATTGCACTATTATATCTAAAGAACCACAGAAAAAAGAGTTACGACACACCACCCACGATAGCAACAGCTGGGCAGAAATGCTGCACTGAATCCCTCGGCTGCAGCAGGACACCAGAATCACTAAATGGGGGTGGAAGACAGATGAGACAAGATGCTCATCGAAGCAAGATGCACCCTGCATGTGGTGTCATTGGAGCTCACACGAGGACCTCTGATTTCAACCCAAACTCTAGGTTAGGTGAAGAGTTCTTTGACTTGATGGCAAAAGATTTGATATATTGAAATTCATCAAAATTAATTTTGTTCTGCAAAATTCTTTTAAATGAATGAAGAAGATGAAAACTACAGTGTAGGGGAAAATATTTATATACCACATATTAAACAAAATACTAATACACAAAGTATGTAACATACTCTCAAAATTCGATGGTAAAATAATCCAATTTAAAAATGGGGAAGAGGGCTGGGGATTTAGCTCAGTGATTAGAGTGCTTGCCTTGTAAGCACAAGGGCCTGAGTTCGATACCCGGCACCACAAAATAAATAAATAAATAAATAAATAAAAATAAAAATAAAAATGGGGAAGAATACAACACTGAGTGAAGAAAATACACAAATAACATAAAAGCACATTAGCTGTTAGAGAAATGAAAATAACTTTCTCTGTGGTGACTGTCACATAGTCACTCAGCTCAGCATATCCATTCAGTCACATTCTTCCATTATAATATTATTTTTTTATTTTCCTTACATGTGTACATGAGTTGTCTCATTTTAAAAGTGTAAAATCTTGAAATACAAAATTCCACACATACGTTCATACACATGCACAGTCACTTTTTGGTAATTTTCCAGCATTTAGAGCATTAGAGAACAGATCAAAGCTATCTAATACCAACAATTTGCATACGTTCTGCTGAAGCAAGCACATAACAACTGGTCATGAACAAATAAACCAATTTGAATTACAACTTTAGAAAATAAGAGTTTTAATTTTACTTATTTACATCAAAATATTATTTAAAAGGTCAATTTGGGTAATATACTCCCATGGTTGTATTAATTATGTACAGGTAATTTATCAGCAAATAATTGATTAATGATAATGAATGTTTAATTGACAAATGTCAAATGAATGACAAAAATGTAAAATTAAATCAATTTATCATATATATGTGTATATATATTCTTCTATTATATGTATGTACATACATATGCACATATAGAATATAAGAAAGGCTTTTAATTTTATTCACAAATTATGTATTCATAATCCACATCCTCTAAGGAATGAATTATTTAGCAAAAGATCATCTTGGTAAGCTTTTTAAATGACTTTAACTATATTAACATAGCATATATTCTTCCTCTATTCTTCTCCTTTCTGGGGGCCGTTAGTCTGAGATCTCAGCTAGTTAGAGTTCTGTCCAACTAAGTCTCGACAGCCAGACTTGAATCACTCTCTCTAATTTGTATTAATAATGTCTGACATGCTTCATTTGCTTAAAATATTCTTGTGAGAATAAAAGAAGTAAAGAAATTAATATGTGAATTTAGTGGTTCATCCTCAGACATTCATACACTGCTTAGCGGTGTTTGTCAGGGTTCAAGAGACATTTAATGAATGACCTGTGGAGGATTTCAGACTCTGCGGGAAACTTATTTTCTGATGTCTACTCCACAACATTGGTTAAATTACCACTTCTGGCTAATTGGATTTACAAATTCATTATTACAGAGATTTTCTTTTCCTACTACAGTATCAAACATTGTAAGTTTTTGAAAAATAAATATTTATAAAAGTGATGTTAATTAAATGCTGAGGTGAATGGTGCGTTTGGAAGAGAGCATTAAATCAGCTCTATCCTTTAATATTTGAAAGAGTTTCTAATGCAGTGCTTATTATTTAGTACTTCAAGTCCAGAAGGCATAAATCAAATTTTATCTTGTGTTAGATTTGTTCCATACATTTCAACAAAATTCTCTGAAATTTATATTGTGTGAAATTAATGCAGCCACACTGTATATAAAGGGATGCTATTTACACATCTTTTTGTGACCAGTAAAATACTGATTTAGAGCAAGAACAGCAATGTGGAATTTACTGAAAAACTTCATTGTACCATTAAGGCTTAAATCATCAAAACATACATAACATAAATTAAAACAAGATATAAAAACACATAATTCCATTGTTGGAAATATACATTACTTCTAGTATTATCTGACAGCCCAGAATAATTGAAGTGAATTGAATCTCTTTGAATTGAACTCAATCAACTTTTAAATATTTTAGGAAATTATTTCTTCAAATCTGGAAGAAAGTTTATCATTACCAAGACAAGCCTAAATCTTAGTCCTTGAAAATATTTGTGTTCGATTCAGGAGTCTAGCTTTGGAAACACTGTGGTAGATGTTTGGGCCTCCAGATTCTGGAAGCCTCAGCTCTGAGGGTCTGCTGGGTCTTTACACAGGTATGCTCCTGGGTTGGGTGACGTAGCTCTAACTCTTCTGAGCAGGAACCACACTCATAACCTGAGTGTTAGAATTTCAACTACAAGAGCCTCAGTACTGAGGCAAAAAGTCAGGAAATAGGCTAATAGGGTAATAAAAAGTTTAGTTGCTGAAATGATTGATGAAAATTTCCCAAATCTAAGGGTTGACTTTCACACCTAGGTAGAAGGCATTCTTGACAAGTAGACAGACACGACTAGAAAAGTACCTCTTATCACCATAAACAGCATGCCAGAATTCAGAACAAGGAATGCTAAGAGCTCTTAGAGAGAAGATGCAAATCACCTGTGTGGACAAACCCCACAGAGTAACTGCAGATTTTTAAACAGAAACCTTTAAGTACAGGGGAGGTGAGGATTATATTTTTCTAAGACCAAAAAGAAAGTAATTATCAGTCCAGGTTATTGTGCCTACAGTGCCATCCTTTTGGATGAAAAGAATAAACGGATGAAATCCATAATAAAGATAAAATACTGAAAATCCTGACAAGGAACCCGGCACCGCTGTAAGTATTTATGGTAATTCTAAATAGAGACCAGGAGGACGACACCCACAAGGCCAAGGGAGTGATAAAACTCACTGGGAGACCAGCTGAGCAAAAGGAAAACAGAAAGGAATTAACCACGAGACAATAATGTAGTGATAGAAATCACTACACACCTTATCAAAATAATGTATACAATCTTAACTCTCCAACTGAAAGACACAGGCTATTAGATTGTGTCAAAAAAAAAAAAAAGACTCAGCTGTATGTTGGTGCAAGAGTCACACTTGTTCCTAAAGACAAACATGGACTGTAAGGGAAAAGATGGAAAATGATATTCTAAGCAGTTAGAACCTGAAAGCAAGCAGGAGTAGCTATTCTAATTTCTGGCAAAGTTAATTTCAAATAAAACTGATGAGAAAAGAGAAAGAAATCACTACACAATTTATCAAGAAGAGATTACAATTGTAAATACATGTTAAGTGAAATTGATGCACCCAGTGTCATAAACAAAAATTAATATCATAAATAAATACACATCAATAAAATCAGTGTGGAGGACTTCAACGTGCCACTCTTACAAATATATGGGTCAACCAGAACCAAAATCAACAAAGAAATATATTTAAACTACACCAGAGAACAAATATTTTAACAGATATGTAGAGTGTTTTGTCCTGCAACAGTATAATACATATTCTTTTCACCAACTACAGACATCTAAATTTTAAAAAACAGTCCAAAAACATACACTGGAGAAATAATAGGCTGTCTGACAAATAATGCTGGGGAAACTGGTTATCCACATGCAGAAGACTGAAACTACATTAATATATTTCACAACTTACAAATTTAGAGAAACATTTCCAGCTTGCCTACTGATTAATATCTAGAATATATGAGTAACTCAAAAATTTAACCCACTAAAACAAATGATCCAATCAAAAATGGGCAAATTAACTGAGTAGCACTTCTCAAAAAAGTACATAGAGTCAGTAAGTACATGAAAAATGTTTATTATCTTTAGTCATTATGGGAATGCAAATCAAAATAAACATGAGATTCCACCTTACCTCAGTTAGAATGATTAGCATCAAAAACACAAAAATGTAACATATGCTAGTAAGAATGTAGAGAGAAAGAACCCTTCTACATAACTGATGGGAATGTAAACCAAGATGACCACTATGAACATCAGTATGGAGATTAAAAAAAAACTTAAAAATATAATTTCATCTAACTCAGCCATACCTCTCAAGGACATCTTTCCCAAAGTCTTGAAGGCATCATACTACAGTAAAACATACATGTCCACGTTTATAGCATGATAATTCACAGTATTTAAGCTCTGGAAACAGTCTAGATGCTTGTCAACAGATGGATGAATAAAAAAAATGTGGCATATGTACACAGTGTAATATTATTCAGACATAAAGAAGAATGAAATCAAGACATTTACAGGAAAATGGATGAAACTTGAGGCCATAATGATAAGTAGTATAAGTAAGACAAAGAAACTTAAATATTTCATAGTTTCTCTTATATTAGAAACTTAAAACATAAATGAAAAGATCAGAAAATAAGAAACAAGAAGGCAGATTTTTTTTTGGATGTGACTAATGGGATCAGGGGACATAGGTAAGACAGAGGTAGGTGAAAAAATTGAAATTGATCAAAATATGCTCTATGCATGTACCATGTCCATCAAACTAACATCGCTACTATGTATAGCAAACATATAAAAATAAAATAAAAAGATCAAAACTAAGCATAAAACTTGAATCTGTAAAAGTATTAGGAATAAATATTACACAGAAGGTATTAACATTAATCTTCAAAGGGATGTTTTGAAAGAAAACAAAATTAGAGGAATGGGTTTGTATAAAACTAAATTCTGTATTGCAAACAGTCAAAAGAATTGAGAGATAAACTACTAATGGGGGAAGTATTTACAAACTATGTATCTGGTAAGGGGTTAATATCTAAAATAAGCAACACAACTCAATAGCAAGTAAAAAGCTTTTATTTAAAAATGACCATGTTAGTTCTATTTTTAGTCTCTGAGGAAACTTTACCCTGCTCTCTATTATGGTGTACTAATTTACTTTCTTATCAACAGTGTATAAAGGTTTATCTTTCTCCCCCATTCTTGCTAGCATTTGTTATTTATGTGTGTATATCTTTTTTGAAACAGCTATTCTTAATAAGCTGATTTGTGATTGTGATTTGCATTTCTCTAATAATTAAGGATACTGAACTTTCCATTCATATACCTGTTGGTTGTTTGTAAATCTGCTTTTGAGAAATGTGTATTCAGATCAGTGGCTTATTTTGTAAATGGTTTATTTTTGCTGTTGTATTAAGTTCCTTATGAAGTGAAGATAGAATTGTGTTAGGATACTGTAATCTCATCATTAGGTGCATATTCAAAGGAAATGTCACATGTCAAAAAGATATCCACACTTCCATGCTTATTGCAGCACTATTCACAATAGCCAGGATGAAAAGATCAACTTGAATGTCTGTCAGCAAAACTAAGGATAGAGAAAAAGGAGATATGTACAGGAGAGTATTTAGCCATAAAAAGCATGAAGTCCTGTCTATGCCATGTAGATGTAGCTAAAGGACATTATGTTAAATGAAATAAGTCAGGCAAAGAAAGACATGAACTACACAACCTCACTCATATGTGGAATCCAACCCTTTGATCTCATGGAAATTGAAAGCAGAATAGTGTAAAACAGAGGAGACTATGGTATGTGGGGGAAGTATAGAGACTGATCAACAGTACCATGTAATTGTTTCCTAGGAATAATAAGTTCCAGCTCTCAATGGTATAGCAGGATGAATAAAATTCACAGTGATGCATTATTTATCTCAAAGCAGAGAGAAGGGAGGAATTTGAATGTACTCATCATGAAGAGATGATAAAAGATTAAATGATGAATATGCTAATTTCTTTGAATGGATAACTACCCCACATTTATATGAATACAAATATCATCCTGTCAAGCGTATTTACTATTGCTCATATGTCCTAGTATTATGTTTAAATAAAATACAAAATCTTAAAAAGAAAAAAAATATGAGTGGACATTTCTCTAAAAAGCCATACAAATGGCCAACAGACATATATAAAAATACATAGCATCATTAAGCACCCTGTACAATCAAATCAAAACCACAATAATATAACCCCTCACACCTGTTAGGATGGCTATCATCAAAAGCACAAGAGACAGGTGTTGGTAAATATGTGGAAAAATGTGAATCTTTGTACATGCTGGTGGGAATATAAATCGGTACAGTCGTTATGGAAAACAGTATGAAAGTTCTTTAAAAATTAACAATAGAAGTATGGTGTGAATCAACAATTCCATTACTGGTTATAGATGCAGAGGAAATGAAGTCAATATTTGGATGATATATTTGCACTCTCCTGTTCGAGGCAACATTATTCAAAATTATCTATTGACAAATGCAGGAGTCCTGCTGAGAAGTAACAATGAACAGAGTGAAAAACTGGTTTGCTTATGAACACTAGGTATATTTTTCTAACTGATAGTGGGTTGAGGAGACCAAGATGGAGTGCCAGCAGATTCTGTAACTGCTGGGGGGGGGGTCTTTCTGGCTCATAGACTTGCTTTCCACTTTGTCCTCATTTGGTGGAAGGAGAATAGGGAGCATTCTTAAATTTTATTTATGAAGATACTAATCCTACTCACTAAAGTTCTGCCTTTCTCACATGGTCATTCTCTAGAACTTTCTGTCTTGTACCATCACCCTGAGGTTAGCATTTCAACATATAAATATTGTGAGAGGTACTGACATTCAGAGTATAGCAAATGAAAAAAGAAAATATCACAGCTTTACACACACACACACATACACACACACACACATACACACACACATACACACAGAGTCCCACACCTACAGGAATATTCTTCAGCCTCAAAGAAGAAAGAAATCCTGTCACTGGTGAAGGCATGGTACTTAGAACTGTGGAAGGCATGGTACTTAGTACAATAAGCTAAGTGCAGAATAATAATGACTTTTTGATCTCAGTAAATGGCTGTAGGGTAAAGGGCCTGTGGGGTGATTCCCAGGGATTGGGTCATGCTCAAAGCATGCATAATTTTAATTACTCAAGACAATTAATTTCTGGACATCTGAAACATAGCATAGTGACATCAGTTAATAATATGCTACTGTATACTTGAAATGGGCAAAAAGAATAGGTCTTCAGTGTTTTCACCACACATACACACACACACACACACACACACATACACACACACACACACACACACACTGGAGACTCTATGAGGTTAAGGATGTGCTAATCAGCTTGCTGGGGATAGTTACTTCACAATGTATATCAAAATTATGTTGTATGCCTTACAATTATAATACATATCATTTTTATTTGCCAAATTACATCTCAACAAATTGTTACTCAACAAATTGAGTAACAAACTGAATCATTAGCAGTTCTTGCTGCCATGGCTGTCTCCTATCAAATTTAATTTTCATTCCCCCTCACAGAGAAAGTCTCGAAAAAGCGCTCATGACCGCCTTCACCCTGTTGCTTATTTCCCATTCTCTCCACACAGCCCTGGAGTCCGATGTCTGTTCTCCTCAAACAGGACGTTTTCCAGAGTCAGACTTTCTGCTAACCTTCTTACTGTCAAGAACTTGACTCCTTCAGCTTTATCAGGCACAGGTGATGCTGCCCTCCCCCCCCCCAAAGCTCCCTTTGCGTTCTCATTTCATCACTATCTTTTTTGCCAGACCCGCCCTGGATCATAAATTAAATGGTGACGTACCGCAGTGATCCTTCGCGAGGCTTCCTCTTTTCTTGTTACTCCTGTTCACTGGTGTTATCATGTAATTGCACATGCATTTTAAGCAGCATATTTTTAAGTCTACATTTTTTAAATTGACATTTGCTTATCCACCTTAATATAACCATTGACTGCCCATAGTAAATGTTTACACTGAAAATCGTGTAACTTATTATTCCTGGAATGTGCAGGATAAAATGCCTGCTGGAAAATAAAGCTTATGAGGTGTACAAATGACCTCTTGCCATCTATCACCCTACAATCTATTTCCAGGGAGTATTTTACATCTTAGGAAATAGGAACATCATATCTATTAACTACTGAAATCCAACACTAATGTTATATTTCCTACTATTTTCACCATCCCAGATTATTTTATCAGAATATTTGATCAGTCTATCCCAAACAATGTCAAGAATCTAGCTTCTATAGTCTCTTCATATTATTGCATATGTATCTAATCCATAATCATAATTTGACTGGATTACTGCAGCAATCATTTTATTTACTCCCATCCCATTATCATTTCTAGTAACAGAGACTGAAAAATTTTAAAAGAGTTCTTAAGATATGTCATTCTTCTGTTTATATTCATCTTATTTTCAGTAAAACTTTAATTGTGACAGTTGCCTACAGCTAGTTTTTCTTTCTTCCTTTCTTTTCTTTTTCTTTCTTTTCTTTCTTTCAATTAATAGAACGTAGACCAGAAGTAAGGTAACTTTTTCTTTAAAGACCTAGATAATAAGTATTTTTGAATTTATAGGCCTTGTGGTTTCCATCACCTCTTAAGTAGATCTTATCACACAAAAAAGACCTCTGACAATCTATAAATAAATGCCTTTGGCTGTGTTCCAATAAACTTCATTCATAAAAATAAGTGTTGGGAAGGTTTTGACCACTGGACGGTAGTGGACTGACTGCTTGTTTCAGCCAACGTTTTTATTGTGCTAATTTTCTTGGTTGGGACAGCCTCCCATGATACACACATGACTAGATTCTTCTCAAAAGGCTGTCTCCTTACAAGGGTTTTCCTCATGTTCTTATCACAATCACTGTAAGTGTCAATATAATGCTTTAGCAGGTTTTATCATTTGTTTTGCCTGGCACTTAACATTATCTAAAATTAATTTAATTTTTTATTATTTCTCGTACACTGCTTGTCATTCTATTAGCATGTAAGCAGTACTGAAACAGTGCCCTTTTGTGTTTGGTTTTCAGTAATACCTCCGATATCCAGGACTTTAGCATATGTATAGGCCTTCCAGCATGCAGCTGCTCAGAAAATGAAAGGTCCCCACCCTGAGAAGAGTAATCCAAGCTGGAAATAAATGTCTGGGACATATTGGGGAATAAAGATTTATCTGTTCATTTTTAATCATATGTTTTTAAATGATAATATTTAATTGTAAGTTTTAATGTCCCCAATTTAGTAAAATTTATCCAGTCCTTCCAATGACTCAGAAAAAATAAATGCAGAGATAAACCCTTTAATCAAACCACAAATACTCCTTTCGTAATATATGTATCATATATATATATACACACATATATATATATATGTACGTATATGTATAACTTCCATCTCATAGAACTAAGTGTGGGTGTGTGTATAAATTACACAGTTGAATGTATTACTAAAATATGACTTTTATTTAAAATGACCATGCTCTCGGGTTATTTTCCAAAATAGACCACATACTAGTTCATAAAGGATACTTAAGTAAATGTAAGGGAATTGAAATTATCCCATCCATACTATCAGACCACAGTGCAATGAAACTACAATTCAGTGGCAACAGAAACCAAAAAAAAAAAAAAAAAAAAAAAAAAAAAAAAAAAAAAAAAAAAAAAAAAAAAAAAAAAA
>PVJO010034927.1:0-10422 GCA_004026905.1 Hystrix cristata | reverse complement strand
ACAGACTAACTGGGAAATAACCACAGGCCTGACACGGTGGCGGTCATTATCAATGTTAATGGCTCAGTCATTTCGCCACCGCCAATTTAACAGTATTTTCTACAGAATCACTGTTAACTTTTAGGCCACTGACTGGTTTGCCACTGCCTCAAGACACTTGAGATTTGGGTGAGGTGTCTCTGAATGCCAAGGATGTAGGTGGAACCTGAAACCTACTTGGGAAGTTTGACTCCCATTTCCGTAAGTGAATCCTGTTAAACCAAGGATGGAAGACGCAGGCTAGCCACAAGCTTTTCACAATAAATATGGCACATGGGCGGGACAGTGTGCTGGGCCCGTTCTGCTCATCGGGCTGTGTTTCTTGGGCTGGACCATCCTCTGCTATTTCTGGGCTGAGACCCCAGAAGGGAGGACCAGACAGCTGTTTCTGGTGACAGTGGCAGAGGACCCCAGGCAGCAGGTGGCCCAAGTCCATCCCCTCTCCCCCTGTCTCTGGGCCAGGAGTAGCAGCTGCTAGAATCTGTTCTGATTTCTGAACAGAACAGGCTGCCTCCAACCTGGAGTCTTATGTGAACGTAGGCTCAAGGGCAGCCAATATCCTCAGGAGGAAACTCAGGTCACGGGGTTCCAGGCCCCTCTGGAGAGGAAGCCCCCCATGCTGGGGGATCCCCAGGTACTGCCACACTCCCTAGGGTGGCCTCCCTCCAGGCACAGCTAGGGGACCTTTGTCCACATCCAGACTGACTCCCCTAGTCTCTGCATCTCTTGCCTGTACCTAATCTGCTGACCTGCAGCTCCCTGGGAGGCACCTAGAGGTGGGACCCAGAGCACCTGGGTGGCACCTAGAGTAGGCCCAGGTGCTGGGCAGCAGAGTGGTGGAGGAGACTGTGGGCGCCCTTGTCCTCTGCTGGAGAGACAGATGGACAGTCAGGAAAATGGCCCAGCTCCCTGGCCAGCACTCACAGGTGGGCCACATGGGCTCAGAGCCAGACTGGGAGGCCCTGGCTCCGCAGGGCACTCTGGTTGCGGAGCAGGCCGGCCAATCCTGACGGGGCTTCAGTGGAGAATTTCAGGAGACACTGAAAGAAGGGCTGGGCACACAGGGTCCCCCAGCACCAGACAGGGGCTCGCCCCAGGAAGGTGCCCTTGAGGGAGGGACACTCATCTGGAGAGCTGGTCACAGAACATCCCCATCCCAAGACACAGGCGGTGCCAGGGAAAAGCTACCTCTCTATCCAAGAGCCCATAGCCAGCAAAGGAGCCTGAGGGCTGCAAGAGCTTGTCCCCCAGTCCCCAGGGGAATGGACCCCAGCCCAAATCCCAGCCACCCCCACAGGGCTGCAGGAGGCTCCTCATCTGCCGCCTGGGGGAGCAGATGCCCCTGAGCTTTCCAGGGTGTGCCGGGGTCTGCACACGCCCTCTGCGTGGGTCAGGGGCCACAGAGGGGAAAGGGACTGAGAAACCCATTAGAGTGGCTAAGGAGGCACAGAAACAGACGAGAAGGAGAAAGGGTGCCGAAAGAGCAGCTCCAGGACCAGGCCTTCCCGTGCTCCCTGCAGCGCAACAGAGACCCTGGTCCTGTAAGACGGGACAGGGGAAGCCCGCACCCAGGTTTTTATTCCCAGTGCTGGCCAGGATTGGGCGCGGGGTGGGGCAGGCTCACGTCCTGGCCTGAGGGGGTCCACCTGTGAGGGGAGACAGGGCGGCAGGACAGACAGCTGTGCAGAACCTGTCCAGTGCTTCCCGCAGGCGCTGGGGCCGGTGGTGGCTCGAGGCAGGTGGAGACAGTCCTGGGACAGGACCCTCCCTGCAGCTGCCTTCTGTCCTGAGCCCCAAGTCTCCCTCAGCCTTTGTCCCCCCCAGTCCCACTTCTATAGGCTCCCCCAGGGAGGCTGGGTGTCCCTTCTGTCAGTGTGTCATGACAGAGTCTCTTACAGACCAGTGGTGCAATCTGCTAACAGTTTGTTCAGGACATTTGCACAGATGTTTGTAAGGATTTTTTTTTTTTTTTCATTTTAAGAAATGATTTACTATAATGATGTTAGTCTGTAGTTTTCTTTTCCTGAAAGCTTTTGTCAGATTTTGGCGTCAGGGTGACAGCGATCTCAGGAGATGACTTGGAAATATTCTCTTTTCCAAAAGACTTGATGTAACATCGCTATTTCTTCCTTAAGCTCCTGGTAGACTTCACCTGTGAAGCAATCTCGGCTTCGTGGGTAGAATTTTAATTATGAGGTAAATTTACTTAACCTACAGGGTTTTCAGGTTTTCTATTTCTTTTTCAATCAGTTAGTTGATTTCTCAAGAAATATTTCTGTATTATTTGTATGTCAAATTTGTGAAGTTGCTGGTAACATCCCTTACAAATGTCTTAATCTTGGGATGGTTACTTTTTTTATTCTTAATGATGATAATTTTTGTTTCCTCTCATTTTTTCTTCATCAAAAAACTGTGTTACTAAAAGAAGTTGGAATGGTTAATTTTTCTATAAATTTTTTCTATTTTAATTATTTCTTCTCTTTTCTTCCACTTAATTTGGATTCAATTTGCGCTTCTCAATGTGGAAACTGTATTTTAAATGTTTCTTTTTTGAAGAATGTGTAAACCCATTCAACAGATCTTTTTATGTACTGATTTACTTGAATCCCACAAATTTTGGTGTTTTATTTTCATTCAAATCAAAATATTGCTAATTTTGCTTGTGATTTTTTTCAAACTGTTCTATGGATTAGTTAAAACTGTGTCGCCGAATTCTCGTATAATTGAAGAGTTTCTAGATAGTGTTATTTATAACTTTTTTTTTTTTTTTTTTTTGGTGCTGGGGATGGAATTCAGGGCCTTGCACTTGCTAGGCAAGTGTGCTGCCACTTGAGCTAAATCCCCAATCCCTATTGATTATATTTTTAAAATTTTTTTTAAAATGTTGCCAACTACTCTTCTGATAGAGGACTTATATATATAAAGAACTAAAAAAATTAGACCTCCAAAAACGACTCAATCAAAAAATGGGCAAATGAAATAAATAGACACTTCTCAAAAGCAATTCAAATGGGCAATAAATTACAGGGAAAAAAAAGTTCGGTTGTCTATGGCCATTACGGAAATCCTGGCAAGGATGTGGGGAAAAGAAACCTTTCTACACTGTTGGTTGGAATGTAAACTAGTACAACTACTATGGAAATCAGTACGGAGAATCTTCAGAAAACTAACAGAAATTCCATTTGAGCCAGCTATTCTCCTTTTAGGCATCTTCCTGAAAGAGTTAAAAACATTATACTATAGTGATACATGTGTATCCATGGTCATAGCAGTGCAGTTAACAATAGCTAAACTGTGTAATCAGTCTAGATGCCTATTAGCAGATTAATGGATAAAGAAAATGTGGCACATATATAATGGAGTATTATGCAACTATGAGGAAGGATGGATTCAAGTCATTTGTAAAATATTGGTTGGATCTTGTGACCATAATGTTAAGTCAATTAAATCAGACACAGAAGGCTCAATTTTGCCTTGTTTCAATTATACGAGAAGTTCACGATATAAATAAATAAAAGAGTAAAATAAAGGAGAGATGACAGGAACCAGGGAGGCAGAGTTTTTGGAGATGGGGAAGAGTAACAAGGGAAGGTTGGAGGGGAGAAAATGGGATGTAAAATGATCAAGACGTGATATTTGTGCGTTCATACCAATTCCCCAAAATGAATGTAATTATTATGTGTCACAAACATATACCAGTAAGTTTTTTAAAATTTAGTACCTCGGTATTCAAGGAATATACACTGTATGTTTTCAGTCTTTTGACACTTACTGCATGTGTTTTATGACCCAGAGTAGGGTCTATCTTGGTGACCATTTTATATGCTCTTTCACACGAGCTGACGGTCTCTACTTTTTTACATTGAGTGTGTAAGTTGTCATATTTAGACGATCATCAGGATGGCTGGCTTTGAGTCTGGCATCACAGTTTAATTTTCTAAATATCCCAGGAGTTCTTTTTCCTCCATCCATCCTTCTCTGCCTGGTTTTGGGCGAATTAAGTACAATTTATTTCACACATTAACTTTCAGTAAAACTTACTGCTATTGTTTCAAGAGTTTCTTCTAGAAATTGAGACATGAATCTTCAACTAATCATATTCTATTTTTAACTAATAGTATTTTACTTCACAAGCAATGTAAGAAACTGATTCCACTAAATTAGTTAGCCTTCTGCAGTTCAACTGTACTTTCGACTTGTATTTTACCTTTATGTATGTTACAAACCCCATGTGTTGCCATTATTTTCAAGAGTTATTTTAAAATTTATATTCCTATGTGTGTGTGTGTGTAAAGATAACTCAGAAGGAATTTTGTATTTCTTCACATACTTACCCTTTCTGAGGCTCTTTTATTGTTTTCTGTAAAAAGCCCTTAACCTGATATCATTTCCCTTCAACTAGAAGAAATTCCAATAGATTTTCTTAAAGTATGCATCTACTGGCAATAAATTGTCTAAGCTTTGATTTATTTTAAAATGTACTTATTTCTCTTTCATTTTTATAAGATATTTTCACTGGGTGTAGAATTCGAGATTGACAGTTTCTTTCAGTACTTTAAAACTGTCATTTGTTATGTTTTGGATGCTGAATGTCTCCCAAAGCCCCCTATGCTAAAGGCTTGGTCACCAGCCTGAGGTGTTGACCTTTAGGAGGTGGGGCCTCGTAGGCGGAAGTGAGGTCATTGAGGGCGTGGCCTTTGCAGGGGATATTGGGACCTTGGTTCCTCCCTGCCCTCTTTGCTTCCCCAGCACTGTGAGGTGAACAGGCTTGGTCTGACAAGCCCTCCACCATGATGCTGCATTTCACGTCCAGCCCAAAGGCGACAGGGCCAAGCAAGGATGGTCTGAACCCCTGGAAGCCTGAGGCAAAAAAAAATCCTCCTTCCTTATAAATTGATTTTTCTCAGGTGTTTAACCACAGCAACAGAAATTTTACTAACACCACTCCATTGTCTTTTTTTTTTTTTTTTTTGGTGCTGGGGATCAAACTCGGGTCCTTGTGCTTGCAAGGCAAGCACTTTAACCGCTGAGCTAAATCCCCAGCCCTCCGTTGTCTTCTGAGTGCCATCATTTTCCTTAAGTAAAGACTTGCTGTTAATCTTGTTGTTTCTTTACATAAGTATTCCTCCCACCCCTGCTTTTAATTTTTTTTTTATTTTAATAACTGATGGCACAAGTTTGACTGTGATGTGCTCAGGTATAGCTATCTTTGGACTTACCTCCTTTGCGGCTCATTGAGCTCTCCAAATCATTTACTGGGTTTTCTTTTTCAACTTTAAAAAATTTTAGCCAGTATTTTATAAAATATTATTTCCCCCCATTTTCTTTCTCCTCACCAATTACATGCATGTTTGGTCACCTGACGTCATTCCAAAATTAATGAGACTCTGATCATTTGTGACTTTTTTTTTTCTGTGCTTCAATTTGGACTATTTTCATCAATCTGTCTTCAACTTCACTTTCTTCTGGTGTGTCTATTATACTGTTAATCCCATCCAGTGAATTTTATAATCTCGTATATTGTATTTTTCAGTTTCAGAATTTCCATATACTTTCTTTTTATAGGTACAACTCTTCTGA
The DNA here is from genome assembly GCA_004026905.1 of Hystrix cristata. Classification (NCBI taxonomy): domain Eukaryota; kingdom Metazoa; phylum Chordata; class Mammalia; order Rodentia; family Hystricidae; genus Hystrix; species Hystrix cristata. The sequence continues at coordinate 4,803 of PVJO010034927.1, read as the reverse complement.
AATTTCTAATTTCACCAATCACTATGGTTGTGCTTCCTTCTAGATTCTTTAATGTTTAATAATTCATAATTATTTAAAAGGTATATTTCAGGTAATTCTAACACATGGGTCATCTATTAAACCATGTTAACTGTTTTGTTTTGTTTTTTTTCTTGACTAGAGGTTATAGTTTCTTTTACCTAAATTGTAATATTTGATTGGATTCTGGACTTTGTATCTAGGAGGGGATTGTTATCCTTTTGGAGTTTAGTTACTTTTTGTTTGTTGGTTGGGTTGGTTTTTTTGAGACAGGGTGTCATTATGTAACCCAGGCTGGCCTTGAACTGGTGGCAATCAGCCTCCTGCCTTGGCCTCCTGAATGCTGGGATTACAGACATGCACCACCACTCCTGGCTCAAGTTTAGTTACTTTAGATTTCTTCGTCCACAGCTCTTTGGTGACTTTTAAGCAGGAATTGGAAAACTATGGCCCACAGTCCAAATCCAGCATGCAATCTAGTTTGACACAAATCATGAGATAACAAGTGTTTTCTTTTGTTTGCATTTTTAAAGAATTGTTAAGAAAAAAAGAACACTCCATAGCAGAGACCATATGTGCCTAGCAAACCCAAGACATCTACCTCTGACCCATTACAGAATATCAGTCAACACTTGCTTTAAAGAAAAATGTATGTATTTTGTTTATCTGGTGATTTCTTGCTTTTCAACAATAGAACAGGTCTTCAGTGTCTTTCCACATTTTAACCAGAAACAGAACTCCTTCTTCTGTGGCTGTTATTTATATTTCTCTGACTTGTAATGAGACTGTACATCTTTTCACATATTTATTAGGGTTTTCTTGTATTAGTTATTTAAATATCTTTATTGTGTAGTTTCTTTTAAATCTCTTATGTGTTTTTTGGTTTTTGGGTTTTTTTTGGTTTTGGGGGGGTGGTTTTGGTGCTGGGGATCGAACTCAGGGCCTTGTGCTCATAAGGCAAGCACTTTAATCACTGAGCTAAATCCTCAGCCAGACATACGTATTTTTATACTGGATCGTTTGACTTTTGTAAATTTGTAAAGGTAATTTACATGTCTGAATTTTGATTCTTTGTTGGTTATAGGTATGAAAAAGTTTTCTCCCTTTCTGGGTTGACTTTTCATCTTTTTTATGGGGTCTTCTTCAATAAAGGTTTTAAATTTTATTATATTCAAATAACATTTTCTCTTATGGTTATCTGCTTTTTTGAATTTGGTTTAAGCTTATGATCTTAGTTTACATGTCACAGGAAACCAAAGAAGGCCTGGTAGTCACTATTCAGGGGTCCTAAGAAGGTAGCTGTTACATATTTGAGTTTTGGATTACTCTTGGAAACTGCTTTTATAAACATTAAAGGTTATTTGTGGCCTCTTGGGTTTTAAATTAATATTCAATTTATTGAAATAATAAAGTAAAAGTTTAGCAAGACCTAAGCTTTCAAATTAAATTAAAATCTTAATATTCCATAAATCTAAGAGAACTTTTACAGTTTATTTAATCAAATTCCCCTAAATATTTTATATATGACCACAATCATGTAAACACTATATTTATCGCTAACACTACATTTATCTCTAAACACTATATTTATCTCTAATGCTATATTTATCTCACTATAGGTGGATTTTATAAATCTAATAAAATGAAGTTATTTACTTCGGAATTTTAAGTTTTCTCTTTTTTAATTTTTTAAAATTTTCTTAAACAATATTTGTTTACAAAATTATTTTTAAAATACAGCATTTTTCAAGGTTGTAATCGCAAGAGTAAATCTCTTACCAAAGCACACCTTTAAAATTGGAATCATAACTCTAATTTGTCACATATAACAAGTTCCTGTGGGCAAGTTAGTCAATATGCACAAATTCCTAAAATTAATGCCAAATACAATACTAACGTTGCTTTTATTCGTTTACTTTTATTTTCTCTGAAAGTAATTATAAAAAATCCCAGGTGGTTTTTGTTGTTGTTGTTTTGTTTTAATTACCCGTTAGGGTGGTAGTCTTTGAGGGGGATAGTACTGTCCTCTAGGGGGAATTTGGGGAATTTGACGGTGTGTTTAGTTTCGCTAAAAGAAGGGATGCTATTTATAGTTCATAAGCAGGGGCCGGGGATGCCTGACATCCTGAAATATGTAAGACAGCCCCACACAACTAAAAGTGATCCTCTACAAATTTTAAAGGTCGTTTCACATAAGCAAAAAGTCGTAATTATCTAAACCTAGCACTTGATCACGTCTTACATGTGTTATGTATTGTTTGCATGTGTCTTAGTTACGTTCCTCATTGCTGGGACACGATACCCGACACCCACAACCTGAAGAAGGAGAGGTTTACTCTGGCTCACGGTTACAGTGCAAAGTCCGCTGGCTCCAAGGCAGGACAGCATGGCAGAGGGGCCTGGCGGAGGAGAAGCTGCTCGGCTCATGGCAGCGTGGGAAGCAAGAGAGTCAAGGGAGGAGCAGGAAGGGAGACAAACCCCCCAGGCTAGGCCCCCAGTTACTGCCTCTCCCAACCGGATCCCAGCTCCGAAGAGCAAGTCAGCTGTAAGCCACCATAATCTAATCACCTTTCAAAAGCCCCATTTATGACGGCATGAGGCTTTGGGAGGACATCTAGATAGACATTATAACAGCATGGTTTTAACATAGATTGAATTTTCCAAAAATGTAGTCCTATCAGTGAGAGATTGCACTTGAGTTTGTTCTGAAGTTTACAAATTATTCACCATCTCAGAAGATCAACAGCAGGGTCACTCCCGGAATTTCAATAAGGCTGTATTTGCAACTGTCACTTTCATGATGATTGGAGAGAGATACATGACAATATAGATATATTTCTTTAAGCCCTTGTTTCAAGACATTTACTTTTTATGAAAAAGCATGAAGAATTTTTGGTTGACTGTTCTATCATCTGAAATCCAAACCCACACAGATGTAAGTGACTGATTCATTTTATCATCTGATGTAATAGTGCAGGAGCATATACATGTTGAAATAGATACTATATTATTAAAAATAATTTCCTGCTTATATTGTACATAATTCGAATATATTATCTGTGAATTCTGTTTCAGAATAGTAGAGGGGCTACAAAGTATTTTTAAATTTCACACAAAAAAGTGTAGCCTTGGATTAACAGTTGTACTGCTAAGTAAAGTCAGATTTTTAAATCTAATGATAAATTTATAAGCGTTAAAATCCTGTGATATTCTTACCAGAAGAGATAGCTTTTCGGAACATAAAAATTCTAAAGCTGATACAAAAATTCCAAAACACTATACACACACACATACACATACCAGCACACATGCACACACACACATGCACACACACAAACACGCCCAGCATATGAATTTTGAATATAAAATGGAATATTAAATCAAAGATGAAATAACCAATTATTAAATAGTGTTAGAACAACTGGCTTAAACATATATAAATATGTAACATACTCTATATGCACCAAACTAAATTCCAGGTGGATTAGAAAAAGTGAAATCCCAGAATAAAGGAAATACAAGTGATGATATAGTTGATAGCTAGTAAGAACAACATTTTTGGGCACATAAAAGTGATAATGTAAAATACTGACAAATTTGCATAAATACTAAAAACTTCTCTGTTAAGAAAATTACTAAAACAAAACAACAATGACAAAGAAAAAATAGAGAATGATGAAATGGAAACAAAAATTTTCTACACCTAAAAGAATAGATTAAAATGGCTACTACATCACTTAATTCCTGCATATTATTATTATTATTATTATTTTTTTTTTTTTTGGTGCTGGGGATCGAACTCAGGGCCTTGCACTTGCAAGGCAAGCACTCTAACCACTGAACTAAATCCCCAGCCCAATTCCTGCATATTAATAAGGAAAAAAAAACTTCAAGAAAAAAAGGCCAAGAATAGGAGAAGATAATTCACAAAATAGGGAGTAAACAAAATAAACAATAGTTTAACCTCACTAGTGGTGAAATGAAATGTAAATTAAAATAAATCACCATTTTTCACCTATTCAATCAACAAAGTGTTTTTCTCTCTCTCTTTTTTTTTTCTTTTCTTTTCTTTCTTTTGGTTTGTTTGTATGTTTTTGTGTGTGTGTGTGTGTGCGCCGGGGATTGAACTCCGGGCCTTAAGCTTCCAAGGCAAGCATGCTAACCACTGAGCTAGATCCCCAGTCCCTGTATGTTTGTTTTTGAGGTGCTAGGAATAGAAGCTAAGGCCTTGTGAATGCTAGATAAGATCCTACCACTAAGCTACACCTTGAACCAACATTTTTTTTTTTAATGACAAAGTTGGTCTGGAATAGAAAAAAATAGGTCCTCCCACACACTTCTAGGAGAGTGTAAACTGACATACTAATTTTGAAGAACAAACGTAATAACTAGTGTTAGGCAGAAAATGAGACATTAGCAGACCTGGAAACAGGCGTTTGGGAGCTACATGAAAAGCAAAGGAGTTGTGGGGTGTTTTTATTTTCTTTTTTCCTTCATTTTCTAAATCATTAACTATAGATAAAATCCAGCATGCTTATGGTTTCAAACCATTAGCCCTAAAGTTTGTAAGCTTTGAGCAAGTCAGATAAAGTTCAGGGGCCTTAAAAATTCCAGACCTGGGGTGAAGGTTTGGGAATATCCACAGGTCTCCAAACAAACTAAATGGAGGCATTGCCCCTCTAGAGTACGCAGGAACCTCTTCTCTCCGAAGCTGGCCAAGACAGCCCATTTTCCTTGCAAAAGAACAATGACATCAGAGGAAGGGAACAGTATTCCTTGAAGACC
>PVJO010034926.1:0-10431 GCA_004026905.1 Hystrix cristata | reverse complement strand
CGCTGAGACGCGCCCCGACCCCGACCCGGCGCCCTCCTCAGTGACAGCCCGGCGCCCCCCAGCCCGGCGCCCAGCTCGGAGGTCCGGGCCGGGGACCTGCACGCTGGCCATGCTCGAGCTCCAGCGGGAGCCAACGGACTCCAGCGGAAGGCGCGTCTCAGCCCACCCGGCGTCGGTTCCGGGCCGCACGCGCCCCGGGAAAGCCGCGGTTTGGAGACGGATCTCTTGCGAAGAGGGAGGGGACCGGGGACAGACGGGGGAGGCAGGGAGGGGAGGAGAAGGGGACATAAAAAGAATGAAGATGTGCCATGCACATGTGCCAGCTGCCCATGATGAATGTTATCATGTACTGCAAACACGATCTACTAAAAACTAAAAAAATTCCATTCCACCCAGCTGTTCCCTTCCTAGGTATTTTCCTGAAAGAAAGACATACTATAGGGATACATGCACACACGTGTTTGTAGCAGTGCAGTTCATAATAGCTAGATCTTGGGAGCAGCCTATATGTCCATCAAAAGATGAATGGGTAAAGAAAAGGTGGTATTTACACATAATGGAGTACTACTCTGCCATAGAGAAGAATAAACTTGAGTCATTTGTAGGAAAATGGATGCACCTTGAGACAATAATCATGTTAAGTGAAATAAATCATATACACAGGCTTAAATATCGAATGCTTTCTCTCACATGAGAAACTCAAAGTATAAATAATTTAAAGAGCAAAATAAAGGATGGGCAATAAGAAAGAGAGAGATAGATCTTTTGCAAATGGGAAGGAGACCAAGAAAGGGAAGAAGGGGTGAGGAAGTGGGAAGGGAGAGGAGAAGAGGATGAAAGCAGAATTAAGATGTGCTACACACTTGCACCAACTCCCCATGAGGAACGTGATCACTATGTACTGCAAACATGGAATAAACAAAAAGAGACTGTGTCAGCAACTTTGAAAATACCTCATGCCTTAGAACACTTTCTGAGCTTCGTGTGAAAGCTGAAATGAAGTTTCTGTTCTTTCTCTTTTTCTTTTTCTAGGGGGTGCCAGGGTTTAACCCAGGTGTGGGAGCAACTGCAAGCATTTTAACGAGCTCCTCGTGTGTGCCAGGTATTTGATACATTGCCACATTCAACTGCCCCAGGACTCCTGGAGACCAACATCATTAACTCACTTTTACAGGTGAGGAATCAAAGCCCAGAAATGTTCCGATGCAACTCAGAGCTAAACAGCTGCACACTGGCAAGCATGGCTAAAACTCTAGTCGCTCATCACCCCCGGGCCCATCTGCCTTGCCCTATCCTGAGCCAGGACTTATTCTTCCTCTGCTAAAATTAGGATAATGACAGAGCCCATCTCACAGGGCTGGTGTGAGGACTGGGGGGACTGTCACGTGTGAGGGCCGTGCCGCTGGAAAGGCCCAGTGATCCTAATTCTTATTGCTATCGCAAACTGCAGGTAGGCAAATAAAAATGACAGCACAGGCGTCGGTTCCTGGGAGTGTCCTATAAGCCAAGTGCACTACGTGGTGGTTCTCAATACAGCGTATGTATTTGATTGTATTCTCTTTTTTTAGTGCATGCCAGTTACACAAAACAGTGGGTCTCGCTTGGCATGTTTGTGCACGCATAGAACATGGTTTGATAATTTTCACCTTTTTGCTATTCTCTTTGCCTTTCCCTCCCCCTCTCCTTCATTCTTTTCTTTGCTTTCTCCTTCCATGTTATCTCTCACTCGTAGGTTCCACATATAAGAGAAAGTACATGATATTTGATTTTCTTTCTCTCTCTCTTTCTTGTACTGGGGATTGAACCATTGGACCCAAGACCTTCACCCTGAGCCTTTTTTTGGGGGGAGAGGGTTCTGGGAATCGAACTCAGGGCCTTGTGCTTACTAGGCAAACACTCTACCACTGAACTAACCACCTCCCCTTTTGAGATATAGTCTTGCTAACTTGCCCTGGCCGAACTCAAACTTGTGATCTTGCTGCCTCAGCCTCCCAGAGTGCTGAAATTACAACTATTGACTTTCTGAGACTTTTTAATTAATTCAGAAAATATGTATCAGATGTTCATTATATGTCTTTAATTTTCGCAATGATCCTTTTTACAAATGAGAAAACAGGACAGAGAGAAAGAAGTTCAGTAACCTGTCTGACGACAGAGCTAGTAAGGGGATGGGGGCAGGATTCCAACCCAGTCGCCTGTCTTACCCAGTGGCTGTGTGGCTCAGCTTTCCTAGGTTGAAAGTTCTCTCCCAACTCTTTTAAGAGACAGGGTCTCCCTATGTTGCCCGCTGGCCCCAAGCTTCTGGGCTGAAACAACCCTCCTGCCTCAGCCTCCAGAGTAGCTGTGACTCCTGGCACATGTCACCATCCTCAGCCTGAAAAATTAAAAGGTGACTGGGGATATAGCGCAGTGGGAAGGCTTTGAGTTCGATCCCCAAGGTGGAGCTGAGTTGTGGTCCTGGTCTCTCACTCTGTCCTACTCAGATGCCCGCTGTGGGGATTTCCCTTTGGAATTCTACACTGAAAGTTTGAAGTAAGTGGTTTCTGCCCCCAGGAATTCAGTGCTTAGGGAGTGAGATGCCAGCGGCACTGTGCTGGGCCAGCAGGGCGCAGGGAGGCCAGGCGGAAAAGGGCTTGCCCAGGAGGGATTCCTCGGCTACCTCATATGACAGACTCCTGTCCTCACTGTCAGAAGCAACAGATTATTGACGTCCAGGCAAACCTGTGCAAGATCCAGCCAAGCTTCAGGGCATCACCTTGACAACAAACTTGTGCAATGAGGCTATCCTATTGCATCATTGCACGGAGAAGGAGGAATGTGGCTTTCTTGGCTGTCTGGCCAGCTTTTCTTTCCAGGGTGGGGGCCAGAACCCAGAGTCTCACCCGTGCCAGGCGAGCGCTCTACCACTGAGCTGCACCCCAGCCCCAGTAGCTTTCTTAACCGGATAGGATGAAAGATATCTAACAGACAGTGCCAATTATAGGAACCTATGCTCTGGTGAAGCCAGAAAGGGGCTGGGAGCTAGGGAGAGATCGTGGGGTGACGCAGGCGGCCAGGGAACATTTTCAAAGACTCGAGGGAAGGGGGAGACAGTGCTCAGGGCCAGAGACAGGCGCTAGTCTCTGCCAAAGAGGCAGGATTTTGGTGCAGAGCACTGACCCAAAATATTTTCCATTGCATGGAAATTTAAAAATGAATTATACATATAACATACATACATATGCTCCTTATTTAAAAAGAAAAGATCACAAAGACTACAATCCCCTTTGGCCACTACCACACACTAGGTTCATTCCACCCTCCCCAGAGAAAACTACTGTGGTACAATTTGGGGTGCACCCTGCACGCCTTTCTATTTATACGCATGAAAAATACATATAATGTATGATTTTATGTTTAAGAATACAAATGAAATTATATTATGTGTAATACTCTACAGCTCTCCTCATGAGTACATAGAACTTACTCTTTATAATTGCCACACAAGATGCTATTGTGTGGCTATGTCATAATCTGTTTGGACATTTTTCTACTGAGGGACATTCTGGCATTTAGTAGGTCATTATTACACATGCTATGGCAAAGAAAATCCTTGTGCCTGCTCCTGTGCCAGTGTGGGAGGCTTGTTCTCAGATGCCAGGGTCATTTTAAACTTAAATTTTAGTGGATAACATCACACTACTGTATTTAAGGAACTCTTTTCTCTTCCCTGTAAACACCCAATACTGTCACACTCGAGTGAAAAGTGCTGTCCTGTTATAATTATGTTTCTGTGATTACAAGTTTGGTTGAGTGTGTTTTCCTATTTTATTTTCCATTTACATGTCTTTTCAGGGTATTATTCATGGTATTATGTGTTATTTATTGTTCCTCAAAAACACTAAACACCTTGCAAGCAGAAACTGTTTGGTTTTTTATTTTCCATTCTTTTTGGCAGTGGGACCAGAAAAAGTTACAAGTTTGCTGAGTTTCAGTTTCCTTATCTATAAAATGGACATCAAAATCATAAAGCCATTAATGAGATGCTTGAGGATTAAAAGACTATATAGGCAAAGCATTAGAACAGTGCCTGGCATATTCTAAATACAGTATCAGTTCTAGTAATATTAAATCCTCAGAATTTAGGCAGAATGTTCAGAACACAGCCATTAAATATAGTTTGAAGTCAAATTTCGAGATCCGAAGAACACACCAGATGTGCTAGGCGAGTGCTGTACCACGGAGCTGCACCCCCAGCCTGACGAAGGGTTTTCCAAGACATGGTTGTTCTACTTAAGAGGACCCAGCCATACCCCTAAGCTGAAATCATCAAATATTTTTCTAAGTCCATTCTTTAAGACAGAGGTTGAAAAATTGATTGAGGAAATGTTACAAATTGATTTCTTCGTGGATTTTGTTAGGTTCTGACTTTTTTCATTTGTCTTTCTTTCCTCCTAGTATAAAACTTAAAAGCATTGTATAATTTTTTTTTTTTTTGGTGGTACCAGACACTGAATCCAGGGGCTTTCTAAACTGAGCAATACCCCACAGCCCTTTTTACTTTTTATTTGGAGAAGAGTCTTACTAAGTTGTCTGGACTGGCTTTAACTTTGGATCCTCCTGCCTCAGCCTCCTATGTAGTTGGGATTACAACTTGCCTGGCATGGTTGTTCATTTTTTAAAGGGAAGACTGTGATGGTTTTGATATGGTTTGAGTTTGTCCTCCAAAGGTTGGCTAGTGGCCTGGTCTGAGTGGGGCAGTGCTGAGGGGTAAAACCTTGAAGAGGTGGGGGCCAGGGTAGTTAGGTGCTGGGGGCACTAATGCAAATCCTGGGGTTGGATTAGTTCCCAAGAGAATTGTTCTAAGGGAGCCTGGCCCCTCCCTTTAGTCCTCTTCTGCATCACTGCTCAGTACTCTGAAGGTGCTCCCACTATAGGATGTCACCTGCCACGAGACCATGCCAGAACAGAGCAGACACTGGCACCAAGCTCTGAGCCTCCAGACCATGAGCTAAAGAAACCTCTTTTGTTTATAAAGTGTCCATCCTCAGATACTATGTTATAGCCCCAGTAAACCAACTAAGAGAAATGTAACACACAGATACAGTAAAATACACCTTTGTTAGTATGCGGTTCTATGAGTGTTCACAAGATCATGCAACCTCTATCACAGTCAAGGTATAGAAGAGTGCTAGTACCCCTGGAACTTCCTTGTACTCAATAATAGTCATTCCTTCCTCCTATCCCCAGCTCCTGACAACTACTGATCTTTTTTTCCATCCCTGTAGTTTTACCCTTTCTGAAACATCAGAAAAATGAAATCATCAGACACATAGCTTTGTGAGTCTGGCCCTGTACCCTTAATACACACATTTGACTTTCATCCACCTCCCGTGTGTCTGTAGTTCTTTCCTTCCCTAACCCACTATATACCTAAATCACAGCTTTTTTACCTAAATCACAGCCGCCTGCTGAAAGCAATTAATCCCTCCCATTTTTCTGATGGTTATGAATAAAACCACTCTAAACTCTTATCGACATGTTGTTGTGCAAACACAGAGTTCAGTTTTCTTGGGTAAATACCAAGGAGTGCGATGGCTGGGTAATACGTAGGCATATAATTAACTAAGCAAGAGTCCACCAGATACCACAGCCACGTCTTCGTTATCTGCCCACCGCCACGTAGGCACTAGGTTTTAAGTCATTCCTACAGAATGCAGACCCCAGGATGGAGCCGGGTTCCCCGCAGAGTAAAACATCCTCAATTCTTCCCTCACCATCTAACACCTTCCTTTTGGCCATTGAGAACCTTGCCTTCCTCCCGGCCGTATCTGTCACTGCCTTTACACATCTACTCCTGGGGACAGTGAGACCCTGACCACAGCAGGCACAAGCCCTGGCTCTGTGCCGCCCATCGGAGTCCCCAGGTGCCACGCTGGAGAGGCTGAGCAGAGGCCCAAAGTCAGCTTTGGAGAGCAGAGCGTTCTTGCCCTTCTTGCTTTATAAACTGCGCCGAGCACCCCCGAAAGTCCCTGGAACTAAGGAGCAAAAGGAATTCCTATTACCTGGGGTTCCCTGGGGGACAAGAACTTCAGCAAGTTTGAGAACGTTTGGGGGCTACTCGAGCCTCTGTCTCCAACTTTTTTGCGTCTGCATATTCACTATCTGTACTTGTACTGGGCAGAGGAGACAGACGCAGGGGCGAGCTCTTGACCGCACAGACAGCCTGTCCTCCTACCGAGGACGCAGCACCCTGGGGGCGGGTTTGCTCTTCCCGAGCAGCCTGGAGAGGCTCCTGGCCAGGCCCGCGATGCTGGGCCGTGCAACGTGTCGCTCCCATCAGTGCCTGGAGCAGCTGATGCAACCCTGCCGGGCTGGGCCGGGCTCGGTCCCCGCGGCCGCCTGTGCAGGGGGCCGGGCCACGATCGCGAGACCCTGCACGGTGCAGGTCCCGCGGTGGAGACCAGCGGGGACAGGAGGCCGACTGCCCCCAACGTGCCATCCCCGCCGGATCGATGCGATCCGCAGGAGACAATGGGCTGCGTGGCAGAGCCCACCCGGGACTCTCCCGCCTCCCGGGGGAGGTTGGTCCCAGCAGCCCCCCCCGCCCCAGTCTGAACACAAGCGCGGGCCCGGCCGCGCACTCACCCGACCGGTGGAGAAGCGCCGCAGCGCCGGGCCGCCCCGCAGCAGCATCCCGGCGGCAGGGAGAGTCGCGGGGCTCCGCGTGGGCGCGGCCAGCTGGATGCGGGGCTCCCCGGCCCGGCTTGGGGCAGGCAGGCCCCGCCCACCGGGCGACGGGCCCGCCCCTCGGCCGACAAGCCAACCGCCCGCCACGGGCAGGCCCCGCTCCTCGGCTGGGGACCAATCCCGTGCGAGTGGGCGGGGCGCCCCGGCCTGGACTGCCAGATGAGGGCTGGTTTCCAGCTCCCGGCCGGAGCCTGCCTGCTGCCTGGATCCCAGCAAGGACTCAGGGGCGTACTGGCTGGGGAATCTCCTGTTTTTTGTTTTTTTGTTTTTTTAAATTAGTCTGTGTTTGCAGTACACAATGATTACATTCCTCGTGGGGAGTTGGTACGTGTACCTAACACATCTCAATTCTTTTTACATCCTTTTCCTCCTTCCTCCCTTGGTCCCCTTCTCAGGTACAAAAGATCCATCTCTGCTCCTCAGACCCTCTGAGGTACTCAAGATGTAATCGACAAACACAGCCAATGTTTACATTTTAAAAAATGTATTACAGTAAAAGACACAGTGTCATGAATCCCCCTCAGAATCCTCCCCTTCGTTTTGAAACACACTCATCCCATTGTTCTTGCCACTTTCCTGCAGCAGCCCTGGAGCCCTCTTTCCCTAGTGTCTTCAGTTGCACCGTCCTCGCTGTCTTGATGTCCTGAATCGATTCAAAACGTTTCCTTTTCACGGTCATTTTCACTTGGGGGAAGAGCCGAAAGTTACAAGGTGCCAGATCTGTTTAAAAAGGTGGCTGAGGACACAGCACCATGTTTTTATGAGCCTGCCGCTCTGTTGGATGGTGCGCAGCAGCAGCATTCGCTCTATTTTTATTATATCTCCCTAAAGCCGCTCGTGAAAGAGGACTTCTCGGGCTGCTGCAGAAAGTGGCAAGGCCAATACGATGGCGTGTTTGAAGCAAGGGGAAGATTCTGAGGGGGATTCGTGGCAATACGTCCTTTACTGCAATGAATTGTTTTCAGTTTAAATATTTACCGTATATGTTGATCATCCCTTGTACAGAGATCTGCCTTATTCATGGTCAGTCTGACACCCACATCCACAATCAGGTTGAGAAGACAACAGGCATGGCTGTCAGCATCAAATTATGAAGGATAAGGGGCATGGGCACCTTCACTATGTGAGGACCCCGATGGCCACTGCCTAGGATGACCGAGGATCAGCGAGACACTGCCCACCAGGCCTGATCAGGGCTGGTCCCCAGGAGATGCCAGATACATGCTCTTCTCCCTCACTTCTCTGGACAAAAAGCTCAAACGTGATTTAGCTGAGTGCTTGTCTCCAGTGGAACTGAGCTTGCACCCAGGGCCATCTGTAGTCTGACGTTTATTTCTCACTGCTCTGTTGCACATATAATTCTACCTGACAGAGTACTTGTTCTTGGACAGTGCTTCCCAGAAAAACCTTGCTTGTCACCATCTTGGTGTGACCAATCCCTTCTTTTCTTCAAGGAACAACTCAAATGCTATCTTCTGGAGACTGTTTTTTCCCTTGTTTCATTTTTTGTTTTGTTTTCCTCTCCTAACTTCCTTAATCTTTACAAGCAATTTTTCACTGCCTTAGATGGGGAAGAATTTTTGTCTGAGATTTCTTAAAATGTCTCAATCCTTTACTGGTATTTGTATTTCTTTTTTCTTGTTTGTTGGAAGTTTCTTGTGGGCTGAGTCCATGACTGATTGATCAGGATTTACAATGTCTAGTACCAAGTGGAGATTTAAAAAAGACTTGCTGAAAGACAATAAATGAATGAATGAATATGGTTATGAGGGTAGGAAGGAGAAAGAGCCATTCTTGAAGCTGGGAGAATTGCAGTGAACATTCAGGGTTGAGCTTTGGGAACTATCCGTTGCCAAATTCTACCCCCTTGCCCGACTACATTTTATGACTTGCTTTTTTCCAACTTTCAAACACTGATGCTCGTTTTATTTGTTCTGGCTGTGCATCACAGCAAAGGGCGAGCAGGTGTGGTTTTCTCTGGGTGAACACCATAATCATATACTGCCACTCTGAACTTTAGAAAATGTAGAGTTTATGTTCACTGCAAAATAATGAAACATTCGTGCTAAGGTTTTGTTTCTTCCCCCCCCCCCGGAAGAATCCAAAATGTAGTTCTACTGATAATTGAAGACCAAGAATTAGAGAGTTTGACAAACCAAAACTTTCTTCATGACGATGAAATAATGTCACTTTTAGAAACAAAGCTTGAGAGAATTCATCATCCCCAGCACAAAATAAAGGAAATAGTAAAAAGTATCCTGCTAGCAGGAGAAAAATTACTCACATGGAAATCTGAAAGTGCAGGAAGAACACCAAAAAAGGCAAAGACATTGACTGTGTGAACAATAATAACAATAAACTTGTTGCAGAATTGTCCATAGATGCTTGTGAAAATACACAAACTACAAATGACTAGCGGAAACTGTTGGATAAATTTGGAGGGTTTGGAGAAATGGAATGTTCACTAGGCAGAAAGCAAATCATTTCCACAGAAGTTCAGAGGTGAGGAGTGAAGAATGACAGGGAGGGCAAGTGGGAGGGAAAATTTAAATTAACATTAACTGTGTGAAGTAATAATGTTTTATGGACTTTGAAAATATATAGAATCAAAATTCTTGACCACAATAACATATGGTTTTCAGAAAAAGGATGGAGTTAAAATATGCTAAGTTTGCAATACTGTCTTAGAAATAATGAAAGTGCTAATGTATGTTAGACTTTGACAAAGATGTACATTATAATCAGTAGTACAACTCCTGAAAGAATATTAACACAATGCACAACTACCAAGTTAACAGAATGTATAACTATCAAGATAGTAGAATGATTTAAAAAATAAATCCAAAAGAAAGCAAGAAATGAGAGAGAAAGCAACACAGAATAGGTAGATAAAATTGAAGAAAAATAGTAAGACTTTAGCTTTAAGCCTAACTACACCAGTAATTGCATTCAATGAAAATGGAATAAAAGCTTCAACTAAAAGACAGATTAGGCAGGGGATTTAGCTCAGTGATTAGAGTGCTTGCCTCCCAAGCACAAGGCCCTGAGTTCGATCCACAGCACAAAAAAAAAAAAAAAAAAAGAGAGAGAGAGAGATTTGTGAAATAACAAAGATTCTGAAACTATGATTAAAAAATCCCAAACCACCCAAATGCTAAAAGGTGTCTATTCAACAGAGAGTTATACACATTCTACATTCGTATGTTAATGATATAACATTTTGGCTTATATCTAGATGTCCCTCCAGAACCTCACATGGTCACAGGTGGAGCTTTTCAGAGGTGGCTGGATCTAGAGTGTGTGATGCTGGGATTGACTAGTGGTTCAACGCTAGGAGTAAGGTGCCCCATCCTGGGTGTGAGTGCTACCTGCCCTAAGGCCAAGCATCCTGGATAGACTACAAAGGACAGAAAGATAAAGAAGGGTGCTGCTGTCGCTCGTTGCTTTTGCTGTCTTCCAGCCTTCTACCTGGCATGAACTGCTCTCCTCTGCGATGCCCCTGTGCCAAGCCACCCGGCCTTGGAGCCAGACAACTATGAACTGAAACCTCTACAACCTGTGAGCCAAAATAAACCTCTTGTTCTTTAACCTCAGGTGTCAGGGGTTTTGTCTCAGCAACTAGAAAAGTAACTAAGGGCCAGGGATTTAGCTCAGTGGTTAGAGTGCTTGCCTCGCAGGCACAAGGCCCTGAGTTCGATCCCC
>PVJO010034925.1:0-10432 GCA_004026905.1 Hystrix cristata | reverse complement strand
AAAAAAAAAAAAAAAATCCCACTCAGGCTCTGTATCAAACCTCTATCTTTATTTCTAGAAAAGTGTACTTGAGTGATTAAAACCAGCTGTAACTCACATCCTCTCTGAAGCTATGTATGATCCATCCTCCCCAGTAATTCGGTCATTAAAAAGTAGTTCAAATGGGAAAAGGAACAAGGCAGGGGAGAGAAGGAAGGCGAAAGTGAAAAAAAGAGAATGGAAGGACAACAATGGAAACAAAGCTTTTGTAAATGGGGAGGAGAAGAACGGTTGAAAGGAGGAGAAAGGAATGGAACAAAAAGAATTAAATTATATTATGTACACATACAAATTCACTATGATGAATGTGATCATTATGTATGGTAAATATATACTAAAAATAAACTTTTTAAAAAATAGGAATTATATGCTCTATTAGTCAATATAGATAGAATGGTGAGAAAAACAGATATGAGCCCTGTCCTGCAGGAGTAATTATGTATTTATACATACACTTCTTCCATTAGACACAAGAGTTAGGGCCAAGTATTCTTCATTTCAAACTTGGCATATAGATGTGCAAGCAAAAATTTTGAATGAACAAATGATTGGTTGATTTTGACAGTTTTTAAAAGTTGTACTTTTCTAAGAAGGAGAAATTAGATCTGGATTAATTACACTTTTTTAGTTTTATAAACGAGCATGTTTATTCCTATTAAATTTCTAGTTGACTGGCTACTGCTCAGGTGGTCATCACAAAGTACCGCATGCTGAATGGCTTAAACAACAGGAATTTTCTTCTCACAGTTCTGAAAGCTCAGAAATCCGAAGTCAAAATGCTTACCCTTCTGGTTCGCTAGTGAAGGCTCACTTCCTGGTTTATAGACAGCTGCTTTCTCAAAAATTCTTTCACAGTGGAGGGAGAATGAGCGCTGGTCTCTCCTTTCTTTTAAGGGTGCTAATCCTATCATTATGGCATACTAATTACTCTAATTCCTCTTCTAAATTTATTTACCTTCCCAAGGCCCAACATCCAAATACCATCACATTAAGGAGTTAGGGCTTCAATATGTGAATCAAATATCCATCCCATAACAGCTACGATCTTTCATTACCCAAAAGAGGGGAAACTAGAAACTTCCAGAGGTTTTTTTATTGGTTAATGTGCTTAAAACAAATTAGAAAAGAAAGGTTCTCAGGGATAAGTCATGTTTCGGGGAAACATCAGAACAAGGAGTGGTGATCCTAACACCAGCTCTGCAACAAACTATGCTGGACTTTTAGCCAAGTCACTTCACCTCCTTGTCTCTAAAAATGAAGGAGCTGGACTGAAGTATCCTCAGGTTACCTTATGCCACTTAAATACGATTTTTTAATTTGAGGGTCTCCACTGTCATCTTTTCTTCATCAATCTCTGATACAGACTGAACAGAATTCTACAAACAGCAACAGTAGCTGTTTTCACTGAAGGTTGCCCAAACATAAGGAGAGCAGTTGGCTTCCATCTCCCCCTACACCTGTCCCCACTAACACATGTTGCTGGGCCTCTGATTAAAGCACCCAGAATCCTACTGCAGGAAATCTGTATTCACCTTATTCAGGGAAAAGACAAAAGAAGAAAACAAACTGAAATTCTTTCAGAGGGCACCTTGAACTTAAAAAAAAAAATACCTAATTCCACTTATAGGGGATGCTTTGTAAGAATTTGCAGAAACTTATATTCAAGCCCAGTATATGGGGGATGGGCCTCAAAATCAAAATGATACGACTTCTCAATTTTTAAAAGGACAGAGGCTTTGTAGTCCTGCCGTTGGTATGTTCTGATTTTCTGTTTTGAATTCTCCAACTGTGTGATTGCAGTCAAGAAAGATGCACCACAGAATCCTCAAAGAACAGAAAGCTGCTGGTTGAAGAACTACTGTATGGAAGGTTCATTTTGCTAGTTCAGGTTTCCTCTCTCTGTTTCTTCCAGATAGCCTTAATCCCAACTGGGGGTTTTAATAGAGGTAGGCTGGTAATAAAAATTAAAAGGACTGTTCTCTTTCCCCCTGCTGTTTTCTATTAGCGGTGCATTATGTTGTATTATTTTCCAATGTTTATTTAAAAGAGCTCATAAATATTATCTGAAAACCTAAGCTAGCAAAAATGATGACCACAAAATAATAAACAGCTGAAGATCAGACATTTGAACAGAAGTTTACATAAGCCATACTCGTGTGTAAGTAGGCAGCCTGGCTCCTGTTCAATGCAATGTATATAGTGAAATCATGTGGGCAAGAAAAGCAAATTTATTCTTTTTCTCTGAACTCTACAGTTATTTCCTTTTGCTGGTGGATGATGACTCTGCAGTTGCAAGGGGAAATTGTGAAATCAGTGGGTGAAATTACAAAGCAGTTTGCAAAGTGCATACCAATAAAACTGCCCATTCTTGAGTATCCACCACCTATATGACCCTGAACCAGAAGCCTCCACATACACTGCTGTCTCACACAACGCCCACTACATTGTTAAAAGGTAGTCTTATCTCCATTTTACAGGTAAGAGAGCGAAGACAGGTTAAGCAGCTTCCCCAAGGTCACTCAGTTGGTCAATGACCAACACCCAGTTCTGGTGGATTCCTAAACTCCCATTTGTTCTCCCACACTATAAACAGGGAACACAAGCATCAGCACAGACATGGAGGGATAAGAAGATGACCTATGTAATGGACTATGTCCCCCCCCCAAATTCATATGTTGTAGTCCCAACCTCCAAAGTCACTATATTTGGTGATAGGACTTTTAGGGAAGTAATTAAGGTTAAATGAAGTAATAAGCTGGGGCCCAGATCCAATAGGATTATTATTCTCATAAGAAGAGACACCAAAGAGTTTGCATCCTCTCTGCACATAAGAACACAAAGAAGAGGTCATATGGGCACACAGCAAGATGGTGGCCATTGGTGAGCCAGGAAGGGAGTTCTCACAAAGAATCAAATCAGCCAGAATCTTCATCATGGACTTCTAGCTCCAGAGCTGTGAGAAAATAAGTTTCTGATTAAGTCACTCCATCTGTGGTGTTTTATTATGACCACCCAAGCAGTCTAAAACATTCTACTTATCCTGTGAATCCCCTCGCCCTTCTCTAAATTTCATGATTTCTTCTCTCATCTGCTGCACTGTCCTCAATCTATTCTACTCTGCCACCAACATATTCTTTCTAGAAGATAAGACTGATATTCACTCTCTCTGAGGCATCTCCATTGATCTCACAACTGTCAATAACAAATCTACTCTTAATTGGTTTTCAGTGGGCAAAAAATCACATAGAACAGGCATAAAACCCACACTCCTGAGTTTGTCAAATCATCACAGTTTGTGTCCTTTTTCAGTGTTATCTCTGATCATCTTCCCCAAACCTAATCAAACATATCGTTAAATATATTTTATACCATATTTGCTCCCTCCAAAAATGCAATTTCTTTTTATTTCAGAACCTTGGCATACATCTGGATAACTCCTATTCACCCCCTAAAAATCCCCTTTATCTCCTCCTTGAAACCATCTTTCACAGGTGCTTTGTCCCTGAAGGATTCTAGAACACAATGACACTTGCCAGGGGATAAGCACTGTATTCATATGTCTGGTGCCCCCACTATCGCTAGCATTTAGCCCTAACACTCACATATAGATACTTGTAGTAAATCATCTATTGTATGAATGAGCAAATGTGTTGTCTAGATGAACTAAATAGACCACATTAGTGGTCTCAAGACTTTGTAGCACATTAGTGCAGTCGTTCCTAAACTTTGTTGGAGACTTCAAAAATTCTGATTTCCCAACCATCATGCTAACAAGACCAATTAAATCAGAATGTTTGGTGCTAGAAGCCAGGCATAAGATCTTCAAGTGATTCTAATGAACAATAAGATTTAGAAGCCACCGGTCTATATCTTACCTGTCTTGTTTGTTGTTTGTTTTTTGGTTTTGGCAGTTGGGCATATGGCCTATGTTTTCAAAAATGCATTATAGTCCCTAACTATAGTAATTTAGACTTTCAAACCTAAAACCCTAACCCTAACCCTTGTTCTTGAGCCTTGAAAATTAATCCTACTGGTAAACAGTTCCCCGTGTGCCTGTTTTCTTGTTATTCCATTGTTTTTGTTCTTTGTTTTCATCTCTCCTAATTGTATGTTTTTTCTAAGTAGCACTGTCCACATTCTTTTTTGCATGTAAAAAACTTTGTTGAGCTCCATAGTATTCATTGGCAACTTCAAATCCAGGTGAAAACAGCAAGATGTGACGTCTAATATGCAGTGCTGTGACTGCACACAACCACTCTGCCATCATCACCTCCTGGAGGAGGACAGAGATGATACACCTCGATTCTGCGCTGTAGCTTTGTTCCCTACCTGTGTTTCCAAGTTTAAAAAGCTTCTATAACAATAACAAGTCCAGTCTCTTCGTGCTAAAGGCCCTAAGTTCTCAGATCCTCTCTATGAATGGCTTCAGACAACCCTAATGAGTAGCATTCTCTGGGTTCTCTCCCCAAAAGACTAAGAGTAGCACATAATGAAGCCAGAATCAGGCTTCCAGAGATGACAGCCAGAGATGGTGCTTTGCAGTAAAGGTGAAGCATCTAAACTTTAAAAACACAAAGTAACTCTTAAAGCATTTACTATAGAAAGAATAGCCCCATGTAAGTACAGTGCTCCTGAGGACGCTGCTCACCATATTACAGCACAAGTAGCTGTGAACCAGAGTCACTAAAATACTGAATAATGCTTACAACAGCAGGTATGTTTTGTCTACCTTTAAAAAGATGGGGGATACCTCAGAAGGACTTTTATATTACATGAACTTATTTAATCAGTCACTTTGGGGTACCCATTATTATCCTCATGTTATGGATGAGATTCAGAGAACTTCAGTCATTTGCCCAGGGTGACCCATCTTCTCAAACTCAGTGCTAAATGATCCCAAAGTCCCTATCTTTTACACTGTAACCTATGTTGCTTCTTGTGCCACGCTTACAGCTACATTGTGGGCTAAACTACTGTGAGTCAACCAAGGAACCTAATTCCTATAGTATCATTTCTATAGGAAGAATGAGTGACTTGTGTCAAACAGTTCATACAGGATTTTAAAAACCTCTAAAACCCAATTTATTCATTCCTTGGGCTTTCCCTGTGGTACCATTGCTACCTCTGAAAGGCCTACCAAGTGCCCTATAAGTAAGAGAAAGGGCTCCATAAATATTTGTTGCATTCTTAGCCAATTTGCCATGTCTTATTACTATCCATTTTACTGTCTTATCACTGTCTACTGTTTGAGGCAGATTCCTATGATTTTGTAATACTTAGAAAAACTAATATTTTTATAGAAATAAGATATATATGTCACTTATGTATCATATACAATGTATGAAAGCATTTTCTTCTTTTTTTCCCATTCCCCTCCCCTCCCTTCAACCCCTCTTCCCTTCTTTATTTACAAAAGCTCTGTTTCCATTTCTTTCCTTCTATTCTTTTTTTCTTGTCCCTCCCTTCCTTCTCCCTCTCCTTGTTCCCCTTCCCATTTGAACAGTTTCTTCCTTTTTCCCAATATGATACATTTTGGTTTACACTTTCAGTTTCTCACACCAGACAAACAATGTGATATTTAAACATGTGTGTCCAATTTATCTCACCTAAGAATATGGTCTCAAGGTGCATCCATTTACCTAGAAATATATCAAGCTTATCTTTCTTTATGGCAGAGTACTACTCCATTGCATTAAAAAAAAAAAACCCACATCTTCTTTATCCATTCATCGGTTGATGGGCACTTGGGCTCTTTCCAAGATTTAGCTATTACAAACTGTGCCGTTACAAACATAAGTGTGCAGATGTCACTGCAGCATGTGCTCTTAATTTTCTCAGGAAGATACCAAGAAGGGGAATAGCTGGGTCAAATGGAACCTCTAGTCCTAGTTCCCTGAGGAATCTCCACACTGATTTCCATAGTGGTTACACCAGTCTACACTCCCACCAACAGGGGAAAAGGGTTCCTTTTTCCCCACAGCCCCACCAGCATTTGTTATTGGTTCATTTCTTGATAACAGTCATTCTTCACGAAGTGAGATGGAATCTCAGCATTCTTTTAATTTGCATTTCTCAAATAACCAGTGAGACTGAAAATTTTTTATATATGTATTTGCTGTTTGTACTTTTTCATCAGAGAAGCATCTATTCATTTCAGATGCCCTTTTTTGTTTGTTTGTTTGTTTTTGTGTTTGGGTGGTTTTTTTGTTTTGGTTTTTGGTTTTTGGTTTTTTGGGTTTTTGTTTGTTTGTTTGTTTGTTTTTTGGAGCTGGGGACCGAACTCAGGGACTTATGCTTGCAAGGCAAGCACTAGATGCCCATTTTTGGATTGGGTCTTTAAACTTGTGGGGACTCTGATTTTTTTTTTCTTTTAGTTCTTTATATATTCTAGTCCTTTGTCTGAGGAACATCTGGCAAAAAATTTTCCCACTCTATGTGTTGTCTCTTCATTCTGTTGGCGGTTTCTTTTGCTACGCAAAAGCTTTTTGATAAGATGAGATCCCAGTTGTTGATTCTTTGTGACATTTCCTGGGCAATCAAGTTTTTGTTCATAAAGTCTTTGTCTACACCTATGTCTTCAAGAGTTCTACTTATTCTGTCTTCCACCAGATTAAGTGTTTCTGTTTTAATATTTCGATCTTCGATCCATTTTGATTTTAGTTTAGTGCATGGTGAAAGATAGGGGTTTAGTCTTAGTCTTTGGCATACAGAAAGCCAGCTTTTCTAGCACCATTTATTAAAGAGGCTATATTTTCTCTAGTGAGGGTGTTTGGCCCCTTTGTCAAAGTTAAGGTGACTGAGTGTGTTTGGAATTGTTTCTGCATTTTCTAGTCTGTTCCACTGATCCTCGGGTCTGTTTTTTTGGTTTGTTTGGGGGGGGCCTGTGTTTTCTTTTTGTTGTTGTTGTTGTTGTTGTTTTGCCAGTACCATGCTGTTTTCACTACAGCAACTTTGTAATATAATTTTGGGTCAGGAATTTGGATGTCCCCTGCTTTGCCTTTGTTGCCCAGAACTGCTTTTGCTATTCTAGGTCTCTCCTGGTTTCAAATGTATTTTAGGATTGTTGTCTCTAATTCTGTGAGGTATGCTCTTGGTAGTTTGATTGGGATTGCATTAAATCTATATAACAATTTTGGAAGTATGGCCATCTCAGTAGACACACAAAAAGCATTTGACAAAGTCCAACACCCATTCGTGATAAACACCCCATAAAAAAATTGGAATAGATGGTCTTTATCTCAATCTGATAAAACCCATCTATGACAAACCAATAGCCAACATCATACTAAATGGACAAAAACTGAAAACTTTCACTCTAAAATCAGGAACAAAACAAGGATGTCCACTATAACTACTCCTATTCAGTATCGTTCTGGAGACATTAGCCAGATCAATTAGACAAGTGAAAGAAACAAAAGGAATAAGGATAGGAAAGAAAGAAGTTAAATTATCATTACTTACAAATGACATGATGTGATGATAGTCTACATAGAAGATCCCAAAAACTCCACAAAAAGACTTCTAGATTTAATAACCAAATTCAGCGGTCAAAAATCAATAGCATTCCTGTGCATAAATAACAAACTCATTGAGAGAGAAATTAGGGAACCAACACCTGTCACAACAGAATTCAAAAAAAAATGAAGTACCTAGGAATCAACTAATGAAACAAGTAAAAGATCTATACATTGAAAACTATAACACTCTGAAAAAGGAGATAGAAGAGGATATCATAAAATGAAAAGACATCCCTTATTCTTGGGTAGGAAGGCATTTTCTTTAGAGGAAATGGCAGAAGTTCTCCCCAGAATAGTGCCAAACACAGAGTGAATGCTTAAAAAATTGCCAGTTAATAAAGGCATAACTTGATCAATGTAGAAAGTGGCTGTAAAAAGGAACCTCAACTTTGGCAAATGTATTTGTTTGGGGGATCAGAATCTGGAAGTAAACAGATTTTTTTTGAAAATTGATTTATTTAATGAGCAATTTGCCAGTGCTATGGCACAACTGAAAGAAATTGGTAAAGTAATTATTTGACAAATTAATTATTCAGTAAATTGATGTTAGCAAAACTAGTTATTAGGTAAACATGTCACTTGGAAAAATCAGTCATTGTTTTTAAAACTTATCTTGAGCAACAAATGAGGCTTGCATTTTAAAAGCAAGGATCTAGCCTGGACTGCCTCTGTGGCAATGTCCCCATGACTGAGTATATGTCAAAGTCGATCTGTGTAAGTTCGCCTCCTCCCGATCTATGACCTTCTCTTCCCTTTTTTGTGTACTCTAGTCTTCTAGCTACTGCCTTCTGTCATGATAAATCTCTTTTTCTCTTATCTCCATCAGTCCTGTCAGTTCTACAGCTCTGAACAAAAAATGTTGAATGTTTACTGCCTATCTGCTGTCACTTCTCACCCTAGTTCTACCCTAATCCACCTTCCACGTCATGAACTATTTAAGACAAACAATTGTGGAGAGAACAAAAATGTATGTTTTGATAAAAAAAACAACTGTGTGTTGTCTAGAGGATACCCTCCAGGTCATCTGAATCTACCCTTTCGTTGCTGAATACTTCTACATAGAGCACACTCTGTCAAGTTATCTGTTTCTAGCCTTATCCATTATCTTTGAGTTATTTTATAACTGTGTATAAATAACATATATTCTCTTACATATTCTTTTTAACTATTTATAACATGTGTCAAATTCCCCCACTGAAAGAGCTAAGTAAAATCCTTAACACTTGTTTGTTGTTGTATCTCTATGAGAATCATGGTTTTACTCATTCTTAAAATTATCTTTAAACACATTCCTTTTTTAGCATGTTTGCAATTGCACAGTACTTAAGAGTAAGATAAGTGAATGGGAGCTGTGGGTAAAAACTGTGGGCCGCTGTCTATAGTCTTGAACAACCATCACAAGCCAGGGTACCTTAGCTCACTGCTAACCTTTGACCAATTATTCCTAGTCTCTATGCTTTTTACTTTGCTTTTACTTTTTATCATAATGACAATATGCAATAGTTGAACCATGAGTTATTTTAACTATTATGTATACATAAACTCATAGAGTCTACCCATTAAAATATCCAATGCAACAATTTTAGCATATTTACAGTTTGCAGCCATCACCATGATCAATTATATGACATTCTCAGTCACCCCAAAAAGTAACTCCACACAAATTAGCAATCATAACTCATTTACCTCTAACCCTTGCATCCTTGGAAATCAACTTACTGTCTCTATAAATTTCCCACTGTGGATATGTCACGTAAATGAAATCATACACTATGTGGTCTTCTGTAACTGGCTTCTTTCACTTAGCATAATGTTTTCAAGGTTAGTCCATGTTGTAGCATGTATTAGTACTTCACTTATTTTCATAACCAAAGTATATTCCATTGTATGGACATATCAAAATTTCTTTTGAGATCTTTTTTATTTTTATACACATGACAAGATTTTACACCACAAATATTCAGTTCGATAGTACAAATTTACATTCATGAGGAATGTTAAAAAAAATTCAACTAAAAACCCACTTCTTCCTGTGACCCACAATCCCAACATTTTACAGTGCAGGAGAGAAGGGAGTAGGTAGCATCCAAAACAAGTCTCTCCCAAAAGAAATGACTTAATTTCACTTTTATCTATCCATTCATCAGTTGATGGACATTTGAGTTTTTCCATTTGGTAGTTAATATGAATAATGCTGATATATACATTCACATAGAAGTTTTTCTGTGGGTGTGTTTTTATTTCTCTTGAGTAAACACATTAGGCTAGGTTATATAGAAACTATATTTAAATTTTTCTAGGAATTTCCACGCTATTTTTCAAGGTGACTGCATTGATTTACATTCCGGCCAGAAAAGGAGAAGGCCTCTAATTGCTCCATATCTTTGTCAACACTCATAATTAGCTATCTTTTTATTGTAGCCATTTTGATAGGTTTGTTATGACTTATGTTTTATAGCTTACATAATGGGTTTCATTTTCTTGTGACTATTATTTTAATTGTGACCACATTTTTTAAATATCCTCTGAATTTGGGGGAAGTGGCAGGTATGTCCAGCTACTAAGTTATAATGATTCATCCCAGTGTTCTTCCCACTGCCTTCCTGTCTCTCGATGAAGATGTTACCTTTCTCTGCTAGCCTAACTATAAAGGATCCATGTTCTTTAACTTCAAGTAAGAGAGTAAGAAAAGAAAGTTGGCCTCATACTAATTCCTAACACCATTTTGGAACCATGTAACTGACATATGTGCTGATTTCTTGACATAGAAACCATTCTTGTAGACCATTCTCTTCAAATCACTGATACTACTGTATTGCTTGTCACCATGTCGAAAATACTAGAAGCTGCCCTCCAGTATTCATTCCCTCCGATTT
>PVJO010034924.1:0-10370 GCA_004026905.1 Hystrix cristata | reverse complement strand
AGATGAAGACCAGAGCTCCCCTGAAGCAAACAGCAGCCATCTATAAGAGCAGCAAGCCCCCAAGCTTCTCCTGTGATGAGAACAGGCGAGTCCCCTTCAGAGAACTAGCCACAACAGAGCTTCTCCTGAGAAACAGACAGCCCCTATCTTCTGCTCCCTTTCTCTTTTATGTTGTGTCCTCGATGATCTTCTGGTGGATCCTCTATGCCCAGAACCACACCAACTCAGTCTAGGTGGGCACTCCTGCCCAAGTTGACTGTATCAGTCCACCACTCAGGATCTACAAATATGTGGAATGTTTTAAGATCTGATTTAAATAGTTTTAGTCAAGATTTGATTAGGTGTTGAAAACCCAATAGAAAAAAAAGCTAATGAAATGCCAGATAGCCACTCAAATATAAACTCTGTGTAAAATAGTAAATGATTGTCCTGATAATTAATCAAGGTATTTAGAACAACACATTATACTTTGGCACATCACTGCCTGCATTAGATCAAAATATCTGGCCATAGTCTGCATTCCAGTTGGCAACATACATTCCCACTTTGAGCTGTATTTTGCAATGAAATGCTAGATAGCAGTTGGATATAATTTTTCCATAATAGAAATAGCGAAACATCTTCCCTGTTACCCCATAACAAACAATATTCATATCAAAACGATCCTATTTAATGAAAAGTGTAGCTGCTTTTATACACTTTTATAGCAGTTTGATCATATTTTGGCATAATCAGCACTGAAGTAAATCTAGTATGTGTCTCAACGGAAAGTGTTAAAGCTGAATAAAAAATTGGATAGATCCAGTTTTCTCATGCACAATTTTTAAAATGATGCTCAAAATTATACAG
Organism: Hystrix cristata; assembly: GCA_004026905.1. NCBI lineage: Eukaryota > Metazoa > Chordata > Mammalia > Rodentia > Hystricidae > Hystrix > Hystrix cristata. Next base: position 9,521 of record PVJO010034924.1, on the reverse strand, counting down.
AACTATGCTGCTTAGGCACTTCTTTAATGAATCGAAGTGAGTGATAGTGCTTTCTTATAAACAAACAGGCTCATAGAAACAGTAAAGTGGAAAAGAGGATTCAGAGAATTGCATTATGCTAATCCCAAGAAACTAATTCTTGTGATGTAGTACAAGAGTAGTCTATATCCCATTCACTTCAAATAAGAAAATACACTGCAGAGACCATTCAGAAGTTACTGTTACTTCAGAGTACATTCAGCAGATCAGCATAGTATGAATTCACTGCATTCTGCAATGGGGATAGTGTAGGTGCTGCCAGAGCTCCCAAAGCCTATCGATCTCTAGACGAGTTGTGTTGTTTTAAAAAAATACAGAGTTAAAAAAAAAAAATGCAGAGTTGAGCACTTGTAATTTCACCCATAGCCTGGTAAACAGAAAGCTATACACAAAGACAAATGTATTTCAAATTTTATTGGTCTTTTTACCAAAAGTATTGTTAAATATTATGTTATAGGCTAAGTCTAATGAAAAATGTAACATAGAAGTAGATATAGAGGTATTGTTTTATTAAAGGAAATGTAATATTAATTAGTGAATTTTTCCTTCAAATAAATATAGAACATCTGATTTTAATTACTTTATGTTTATATATTTTACAATCTCATTCTTATTATATATATTAACTTACTGAATATTTTAATTATTTGATAATGTAAATTATAATCTATCATTTAAACTCATTCCAAATGTGACATGCTATGTTAGTGTATTTAGCATTAATTGTTTCTATAAGATTCATCTTCATACAAGACAAGGAAAGTACTCACATCCTGTTGTTTGTAGCAGAAAGACCAATGCAATCCCACCCAGTAGATAACACATATTCACTTCTTTGAATATGTGTTATACAGACAATAATGAATATTTGTAATACAGACAATATGTTTTAGTTGAAGAGGCCTTTATAGTCAAGAATATGTAGAGCAATGTGAAAAGCCAAGTACCAGGCTCTCATCTAATGAGATCTGTGCTTTTGTAATTTCTTTTGCAAAAAGCTTTCAGAATCACATTAGCTGCTAGGCTCAAAAAATTCTCTTGAGGGTCTGGTCAGCATATTGTCACCATTTGGATGGGGAGCATTTTGCAAATATGCCTGTTTTTGAACCCAACAGTTTTTAGTGGCTAGTCTGAAATGCTTCCTATGTCCTGAGTTGACAATTTATTTTATACAATGCAAAAAAAAAAAAAAAAGCACATCTTATAGAATTAGAAATCTATAGTCAAACTCTCCTCTGAAATACAGACCTTTGAGTTGATTATGATCCTAGCAATACAGCATTATATTCATCTCTAAAGCATGGACAACAGTAGAAACTTTCTAATAGGATTCGTCACAGTGTAATTTTCAAAAGGTTAGAAAAGCATGATAGATACAAAAATAAAATGAACAGTTTTCAAAGTTGGTATTTAAATCATTATTTAATCATGGAATTAGTAACATGTTATTAACAGTTGAAATAATATTTGAAAAGGAATATAGGAATAGAATTTGGTTAATATGACATTTGATAGATTGCTAGGCTAAATGCAAATTCTACTAGTGATTAATATGGTCATAAACCATGTTATTTGGGGTTATTGCTTCTACTGGCCAGAAATTATTGCATATCTAACAGACAAAATTCTACCAGTTAACTATTGTGTCTAGAAGGTGGACAATCCTACAGTAAATAAGCTCAGCACTGTACTAAAATATCTAGCAAATTTTACCTCTATCCAATATATAGATAATTTTGTTGTAACAGTTTCCTCTCTTTCATTCACGATTTCTAAAGATTCTTCTTCTTCTTCTTTTTTTTTTTTTTTTTTTGTGCTGAGGCGTGAACTCAGGGCCTTGTGATTTTGGGGCAAGCACTCTAACCACAGAGCTAAATCCCCAGTCCTAAAGATTATTCTTGATCACAAAATAGCTGGTTTTATTAGACTTGCCTTGAGTACTTGCATAAGAAAGTGAATTTCTTACTAAGAATGAGGCTATTTGGAAAAATCAGTGATCAACCAAAACCAGTTTTAAAACATTAAATTTGATCACTGATTTTTCCAATTATAACATGATAAGATAGAGAATAAAGTCATTTCACATCTATGAAAAAAATTATTATAAGCAAGAAGACTCAGCAAAACTATTTGATTTTGCCATTTGAAGAGACAGGGAAACTATGTATTATTCACAGTGGTTTATTTCAATGTACAGAAGGTATAAACTACTACATTTTGTATTAGAGATTGCTCAAAATAGCTTTTTCATAATAGTTTAAAATATTAATAATAATGACAACAATATTCTAGGTGTCACCTCTACCTAAAATGGGAAAAGTGACTGGATTTACCCTGTCTCATTAAACAATTAAAAGCCTGAATTTTTTTTTTTCAGAGATTATTTACAGAATGCTAAGTGGCAGGTAAGAGCATTGATCCTCAAGAAAGGGAAAACAAATAAGCTGAGTCCTGTGATTTTTCTGTGTCCCGTCTGCCTTAAATGAGTTTTCAGGCTCTGCCTCAGAAAAAGAGAAACGAGAGGGACCTGGAGTTGAAGACATGGAGGTGGGAGATCGAAGTGCTGAAGGCCACTGATGTCACAGACAAATAAATGATGAGCAGAAGGCTTCAGAGAGAGAGCCGAGATCTTCAGAGGCTTCTCCTGAGCCTTCAGCCCAGTCATCAGTGTGTCTGTGTGGCAAAAGGAAGAAACGACATAAGCGCAGATAGAACAGTCTGGAGTACTCTACAGAGGCCTAGGAATTGCCCTTTGCCTGCAGCTAGATTGGTAAACCCCAGTAAAATATAAAGCTTTAGGAAGAATTCTTAATGGTGCAAACAAATTATTTGTATTTTAAAGTCTATGTTTCTCCTAATTTAAAAAGTTTAAGAGCTATTCTTGAAAATATGAAAAAAATTTTCGAGAAATAAAACTGAATCTCAAAGCACAGCCCCAAATCATTAAAATAAAATACAAAGACAAAACCAATAACAAATCAGAATCTAACAACACTTCAGAATGCCCATTGTCTGCTGTCCAGGTGTGAAAAATGTTGGAAAAATGCAATCCATAATAAAGAAAAAAACTTAGTCAAAAGAAATTGATTCAGAATTATTCTTAGGACAGAGATAATAAGCAAGGACATTGAATCAATTATTATGAATGTATTTTACATATTTCATCAATTTGTAAAAATCACAACACTGTATTTTATTTATTTACGTATGCATTTATTTATTTATGTATTTATACCCAAGAACATGTATTGGTACATTGTATACATACTGATCACATTCATCATGGTTAATTTATACCTGTACATGATATATCTTAGTTTCCCCCTCTTCCCCACCGCTCCCTTACAGCAGGTTTATTTACATTTTTATACTTCCCCCTTTTTTTCTTTCTCTTCTTTTTCCCTTCCTTCATTTCCCCTCCTCTTTCTAGTTCTCCTCCCATTTGAATATTATCCTTCTTTTACATGATATGTACTATATTTCTTTGTTCTTATTTATACTTATGGTTTCTTATATCAGAGAAACAATTTGATATGTACTAATGAGTGTTTGATTTATTTCACATAAGAGTATGTTCTCAAGGTGCAACCATTTACCTACAAATGACTCTAGGTTATCCTATTTGTGGCAGAGTAGTACTCCATTATGTAGAAAAACCACATCTTCTTTAGTCATTTATTAGTTGTTGGACATTTGGGTTGTTTCCAAGACTTAGCTATTACAAATTGTGTTGCTATAAACATGATTGTGCCTATAGGATGTTTTTAATTCTTCTGGGAAGATACAACCAGAGGAATAACTGAGTCAAATGGAACCTGTAGTTGTAGGTTTTTGAGGAATCTCCATATTGATTTCCACAGTGGCTGGACCAGTCTGCATTCCCACCAACAGTGGAGGAGAGTTCCTTTTTCCCCACAGCCTCACCAGCACTTGCTATCATTAAATACATATAAAATACCCAAATTGGGCTTCTAGAAGTTAAAAATAGGATTTCTGAGGTTAAAAAAAACACCCTGCATGAAATTAATGGTGGAGGAAAGTATCAGTTTTGCAGAAACACTTAAATTTTTTTTTCCTGATCATCCTGTCTTCTGTCATTCATAACTTCTTGTATAGCTTTCTTAAATAACTCGGCTTCTGACGAGATCCTGCAAGCTTGAGAGGCTATCACTTCGGTGTTAAGAAATACCAATCTCTTTGTATGTATGTATGTATTTATTTATTTTTTTTATTTTTTGTGGTACCAGGGATCGAACTCAGGCCCTTGTGCTTGCAAGGCAAGCACTCTAATCACTGAGCTAAATCCCCAGCCCAATCTCTTTGTATTTAGAAAGTCGGTATCATCTTTTCGACTTGCTTTGCTGACAGAAGCAGTCAGGGAAGCCCTTGTATCAAGTGACTCATGGCAGCCTTTGCTCCACAGCACATGGGGACGGAGCCCACAGCCAGCCGGCTTGGAGAGTGAGACCGGAAGCAGACCGTTGCCAGGTTGAGTGTTCAGGTGAGACCACTGTCCTCGCCTACACTCTGACTAAAGCCTTGTGAAACTCCCATTTATAACACGCCCGCGACTCCTCACTATGAAAATCACAAAATGAGAAATATGTGTTTTCAGCTGCTGAATTATGCTAATGTCTTATACACCAAAGGATAATGACTGTAACTAGTTAACTTGATATAATTTGAAATTAGCACATTTTCAACATATTCTGTATTTTACCTTCAGTTTCAGGTTTTATACTGGTCAAAAATAATACAACTTTCCATCCCCCCCCCCAGAAGATGTGTACCTCCTCATGGCTGAGTCTGTTTTACTTTACATGGAAATAGAAATAAAGATTTTGCTGACTTTTTCTGTTTTTGTTCGTTTTTTTACGTTAAGAAGGTTAAAGTGGGAAGGTTGTCCTCCTTTACCTGGTTAGGACCAATACAATTCCAATCTCCTTATGAGGAACGGAGCAAGGCAGGAGAATTGGAGAAGTCTGTGCGACTGTAGAAGTCGAGATTCCTTCCCATACGGGACTTGTAGCCCAAGGAATGGAGGTTGGACATAACAAACTGGGAAATGCAAATTAATGGTAGTTTTGCTAGCTCTTTGAGAAGGCATGCTGCCCTTCCAGCACCTTTGTTTTAGTCCAGTGACTCAATTTGGACTTCTGGCCTTCAGAATTGTGAGATAATAAATTTTGAGTGTTTTAAGTCACAGGGTTTGTGGTAATTTGTTGAAATAGCAAACTTGTATAAGTTTTCTAATCAAGAAAAATATCAGCTCCTCTCATAACTTCTGTAACCTGCTATGCTTCTTCAAGTCTTGTCTTTCATTATACTCATATATTCTGAAACAATCTAAATCTGTATGTTAGAAAAATTGTTGCCATGGCTTTTAACATTTTCTTCATTATTTCGTACCAGAGGTTCTATTTCACTGTCACTGTTGCTCTGAGTATACTCGGAAGCAGTTTTGTGAATAAATTTTAACCAAAGTCACTAACATATTTCAGAGAGAAAAATGGGAAGGAGCTATGAACTGTGTCACAACCGAAGGTTTTAGCAGATTAGCAATGCTTAAAAATACACTTTGCAGAACTCTGTGTAACTATAGACACCTTTTACACCTTCACAATTCATTAAAATGAAGCAAAGCTGAAATCACTCTAGGAAATATATAAAAAGAAGCAAAAACATATAAATGTAATCTATGCTTTCAATCAATAGTTCGTTATTACTAAGAAAGTATTTAGTATCTAACAATACTCATAAATCAATTCGATTTAACGATCTTGGGTTTTAAATTACCTTAAGATCTTATGAATTGTTTAACCTGACCAAGAAAACTATCTAATGCCATATAAACTTTTATTGTAATTATTATTCAATTAAGTTTAATCAACTTTGTCAGAATCTTAGATGTTATACATGACTTCTATTCCCTTCTTTAATCAAATACATGGTATAAGTTCAAGAGGACAGACTAGTTTCTTCATCTGAACACAAATGTGTTAAAATAAATAGATAACATTTACGTGTGTATTATCTTTCACCATTATAACCTGGAGGAAAATCACATGAACAGAAAAAGAAACAGAACAAAGGCCCCGCAAATAAAATTATTATAGAAGTCTGCGTTCTACGGATTTACCTTAAGTATAGTGAACATAATTGTACATTCTGAAGATATTTTTAAACTAGAATTTTCTGTATCAAGGATTGTTCTTAAAACTTGAACATTTAAAGTTTTAGGGTTTTGTTCATTTATTTGGAGAAGATTTAGAGAATATTATACTTACTTAAGCATTTCTTTATAAATCCATGAAAAAGAAATCCTTTAATTTAAGACAGGTTACAATTTAATCTACTAATATCCATCAGAGATAGAAAAGAATTTCACACACAAAAGGCAAAGTCTTCTTTCAGTTGTAAACATGCAGAGTCACAGACATATAGAAGATCGTATTTATAAGTTCTACAACATTGTCCACAGATGAACAGCAAATTGAAAGACAACGATTGCCCATTCGTAATATCCAAGATTTTTTTTTCCTCAAAGGGCAAGAAATTATTAAATAACCCTTAAAGGGTTATTTTGAAGAATTTGTCCTACTGAGAGCTCCGAATATTGAAAATTTTAAAAAATCAATCCTCAATCCTTGCTGCAATGAGGAACAAGTTATTAATGATTTGTGAATACAAAGGACAATCAAAACTCAAAATGAGGAGACAGCAGTGCAGCTGATGACAGGGTGGAAAAGTTCAAGTTCTGTTATTTCTTGAGGGTAAAGTCGGCCGAGGCTAAACATTAGTTGAGGTATATTAAGGAAGACAATCCATGAGTATCTCAAGGTAGATCACCACAGAAATGGCTTTTCCTCTGGAAACACATTAGATGTTTGCACACTAGACCTTGTGCAACATTCTGCCTCTGACTCTGTAAGCTTATCTAATAAATACTCTTGCGTAATCATATATTTAATTACATACAAATATACATATTTCATGGCAGTTATTTTTTAAATGGATAAAGAAAATATCTTATGCTGTACAAACTTTTATTGAAATTATTTTTTAATTAAATTTAACAAACTTTGTCAGACTCTTAGATGTTATACATGACTTCTATTCACTTCCTTGATCAGATAACCACAATGATAAGTTCAGGGGATAAACTTATATATACATGTAGATAGATAGATAGATAGATAGATAGATAGATAGATAGATAGATAGATAGATAGATAACAGTAACTGACCGTTAAAAATCTCAAAGATATTTTCTCTCAGCGGTCATGAACTTACTAATTTATGTTATAAATTGACCAAAACTACCAAATGAAAATCTCTCATTTCTCATCCAATAAATGTTTATTTTCAAGCATATGTCCTACAGAGTTCTTTAAATATTGAGATAATAAAATCAATCCCTCATCATCGTTGCATGAGGAATAAGAATGTAGCACATATATATATATACATATTTCCCTCTAGAGAACCCTAACAAAAATAGTCCTCCACTAGCTGGAAAGCAGGGAAGAGACTTCTTTCTGGTTGTGTATTGAGTAGATTAATAAAGATAATACCTCCCTAAAGGTAAAGTTTAGACAGCTTTTGTAGGCACCATATTAATAAACTAATCCATAAATGCAGCTTCTCCTGACACGTATTCACTATATCTGCAGAATTTGCCTGGATCTGTCTCTGCATTGTTCTATGAGATACAAGGACAATCCTTGCAAATGTGACATTTATACTGCCTGTTGAGCTATAATTAAGTTCATTTCTCTGACCCAGGAACCTCTTTTCTTCTACCAATATTATTCAGCTGACATGTAAACTTGCGTGGTAAAATCTCCCAGTGAAAATTTAATTTACCATACAATGTCTTAGGTGATTTCACTTAGCATTTTTCATAGATGACGTCCCAGACTGTCAAAGCATAAGTTTCAAAACTTAGGAGAAAAACAAACAAACAAAAAAAAAAAACCAACTCTCCTACTAATAGAAAATGAACAGGTGTCAAAGATTTTATTTGATTTATGAATTAATGAGGTAAAGGGCAGATTAATATACCTCCTTCAGACAGCATTGGGAAAGTCATATTATTAATAGTAGAATAAGATTCTAGGCTTTGACAAAAAAGTGCTTAATGATCAACAGGAACAGAAAACATAATTACTGCACCTCTACCAGAACAAAATATTAAAGATATCCCCTACCACTAAAATAATGGATAAACAGAACCTAAATCAAGGATTGTACTAAAAAAAAATCACACAGTCAACTTTTAACTATTTCCATGTTTTGGAGGATGTCTCTCTCTTATGGCTAAAAGAATTGTAGAGATGAATGTATTTAAAAATTCAAGAACAATTCCCAGCATAAAGGTACTACAAATGTTAAATAATATAGTCCATTTTTTATACATTTATGTTTTTATGAAACCAATATAAAATATTTTCTGCTCTTGTGCACAGGAAATAAAGCTGAATTTCCACTTATCAATGACATACTCAAGGAAAGTTAGTGTCGATCCATCCCTTCCACAAGAAACAGCAATAGCATAATTCTGTCAAAATCTTAGACCACCTAACTGTTTTGCTATTTTATTTTACCATTCTAACTCTGTGCCTTAGGAGCAATGTCAAAATTCGGTTACAGTGGAATTAGTTTTATACTCTTTCACAACCATGATTCCCCTAGGTTTGCACCATAAATTATTAATTAATGTTTCTGTGTGTCTAGATGATGATAAAATTATCCTGAGTAGTTTTTAATTCTCTTGAAGAAATTTGATTCAGAAAAGCTAAAGGTAGGCCAACCACAGCAGTAACATGTGGGGACTTGTTAAAAATGAAGAATCTTGGGGTTGGGGATTTAGCTTAAGTGGTAGAATGCTTGCCTAGCAAGCACAAGCCCCTGAGTTCGATCCCCAGCACTAAATAAGTAAGTAAGTAAGTAAATAAATAAATAAATAAAGTCTTGCTGTCTCCTTCACATCTACTCCTTGGAGGTGTGGCCTGAAAAAAATTTCTCTCTATCCAACTCCTTCATTCTCTGCTTCCAGGATGCCCCAAAATGAGCAGGTGTTCTCAGAAGCCCCTGTGCCATGCCATCCTGACTTGGTGCCAGATGACTCTAGATTAAAAATGTGAGACAAAATAAATCTTCACATCTTAAATTGTGGGTGCTGGGTATTTGTGTCAGCCGCAAAGTAACTAAGACAAGGACCATGACAACAAATCTAAGAAATGTTTTTCATGATCAGATACAGTAAAATCCCTTTAAAGATCTGACCTTTACATTTCAGTCATAATCTACCTTGAAATGACTTTTATATAAAACATGGGAGAATTTTATTCATATATTAAATTGTAAAATAATAAGTCTGAAACTGAGAAGAGTCTGAGATATCGCTCAGCTGGTGATAAGTCTTTCACTTTTGAGAGTTGAACAAATGTATCCAACAAAGATTAATCTTAACTTCTCCT
>PVJO010034923.1:0-10393 GCA_004026905.1 Hystrix cristata | reverse complement strand
GGCTTTTTGGAGCTGGATGGATCTAGGACATGTGATACTGGGATTGGGAGTATGTGGTACTAAATCAGTCTACCGACTGGAATTAGCATAGCTCTGGGTGGCACCACCCAAAAAGCTGATAGCCTGGATGGGATAAAAGGATGAGGCAGCCTGTTATTGGTGCTTGCTGCCTTCTTCTGCCTGCCATGAACTGTTTCTCTCTGCGATGCCCTCTGCCATGTCGCCCTGCTTTGGCGCCAGCTGACTGAAACCTCCACTAACTGTGAGCTAAGTAAACCTTTCCTCCCTTAACTTGTGGGTGTCCGGTAGTTTGTCCCAGCAATGAGAAAAAGTAACTAAGACACTTACCAAAGCAGCTAATGCTAAAATCACTGATAATAGGAAATATTGGTAGGGTATAGAACAGAACTTTTACGGGGCTGATGTTGAAACTACAAACAGATATAATCACTTTAGAAAACTGTTTGAAATAATCTATGAAAGCTAAGCCAACACAATACCCCATGATCTAAGATTTACTCTTCAAGATAGGTCTTTAAGAAATGTGTCACCAAGAGACATGTACAAGAAAGCTTATCGCAAAGTTTTTTGTAGTAGCTTCGAGTTGGAAATAATCTGTGTGGCTGTGACAAATAGAAGAGCTGCATCATGGTCTTCCACACAATGAATACCACACACCAGTGAAAGTGAAGCCCAGCTGCACAGAGTGGGTGGATCACTCTGTCAAACATAATTTTGAACAAAAGAAACCAGATAGAAATGAACCCATAGTGCATGGGATTCCCTTTATGTACAGCTTAAAAACTAACAAATCTAAACAAAAGCATGTCATAATGCATGTTAAGCAGTAAAATTACAAAGAAAAATGAGGACATTATTATCATAAAGGTCAGAATAGCAATTCCTTTTTGGGGAGTAATAATAATAAGGGGAAGGAGAAGGGCTTCTGGGATACTGGCAATGTTTTAGCTTTTAGAAATTCAAATGTAGTTACATACATGTTTACTTTATGATAATTAGGAGTTGCACGTGTCTTGTTGTGTAGTTCATTATATGTGCTACATTTTACAACCATGAGAATAAAAAGGCTGTCCCTTTTTTCCTATTCCATACCTGGCACAGCATAAAGTGCAGCGGGTCCTCTGGCTTTTCAAAGACTAAATTTTCAGTGATCTGCTGAGAGACAGCATAAGGCTTCATTCACATTTTAGTTCTGAAAGTTATGCAGTTAGGTTTTAAGAGATCAATTTTTCCCAGTAGTCTAACATGTACTATAATATTTTGAAGAAATTCACAGAGTTCTACAAAGTAACAACTTTCTTACTGCTGATAAAAATAGGCAAATGAAGACAAAATTTGAAGGAATAAGATGGGCATGGTGGTGCATTCCTGTAATCCCAGCACTTGGGAGGCTGAAGCAGGAGGATTGCCGTGAGTTTGAGGCCAGCATGGGCTACACAGTAATTCAAACCCAGCCTAAACTACATAGCAAGACCTTATCTCAGAAAACTTAAAAACAAAATTGAAGGAATAAAAATTTAGTTATATGTAACAATAGATAGTTTCTAAGATCAAAGAAGTAGTAAGAAGAAAGTTCTGGTAAAGTATTTGTTTTAAGAATTGTGATCCTTCCCCTATGATGAATGTTATCACTATGTACATCTAAAATGTACCATTAAAATAAAATTTAAAAAAAAGGATTGTGATCTTGCTAGACTGATAATAAATTACTTATTTTAAAGAATAGTTGAAGATATACCTTCAAATAAAAATTGAAAATGCTGTGTGATTTTATGTATAATGTTGCTTCTGAGACATTTGATTCTAAAAAGTAAAAGTTACGTTCAGTTTCAAGATTAAAGAAAAAGAACTCATCAAACTTCAGAAATTCACTTTGACATGTTTTTGTTGTTAATGTATAACTTAACAATTATAATAAGTATACTTTCTCACTTGCAGAAAATAATAGGCAAATTTTGGGTATAAAATATAGGGGGCTGGGGATTTAGCTCAGTGATTAGAGTGCTTGCCTTGTAAGCACAAGGGCCTGAGTTCGATCCCCGGCACCACCAAAAAAAAAAAAAAATAAATAAAATAAAATATTTAGCTACTTTTAATGTATCTACATCATTCAATTACATATTTCCTATATATTTCTACTGAGAACATATTCGATAACTAATTTTTCTTGTAACAATGTTTTGTGCATAAGCATTGTTTTTAAAGATGAAAATTATTTATAAAATGTTCAAGACTTTACTGTCTTTAGCTGCTTTCATCTTTAGGTTTAATAATTGGTAGTTCTTTGATTAAAGACAGGAACTCGGCCATTAGTTTTCTCCTAAAAAAGGACATTTTAAGAAGAGAAAGGGATAGAGCAAGGTTAATGAAGTAGCTATCACTTATTCCAGTTTTACATGAGGAATGCCACGTTCACAGAAACTAAGTAGTTTTCCCCACGTCACAAAGATAACAAGTGGCAAAATTAGGATTTGAGCCGTGCGCTAACGGATTGCAGTATTTATGCTCTTTCCTCTACATCTTACTTTATGTTTTGCTAGTTTCAAAGTTTTCATTTGAAGTTGGCTCTTCTAATTTTACACCTTTCTAACTACAGAATTACTTCATTTATGTATGTCATTATAGACATATATATGCATCATCAGCTAAATAATACTAACAAAAAGAAACATTCTAAGCAAACCAAAACAACCAAATACTTGCTGTCCTCCCCTCCCCAGTAGAGTTATGATTATCTCTTGTGGTTACATATTGGCTGAGGAATTATTGTACCTTAAAAGAAGCTGCAGTGCTATATTCTGAGATTTATATTTTCAAGAATTAGAAACAATTTCTAACTATTTCCTTTTCCTTCTCAATTAAAGAATGTTCATAGATGGTGACAAGATTGGTCATCATTTGAAAGTATTGTGTTCCTGTCTGGGAAGCCCTTTTCTGTGCTTTTTAACTGCCACTATTTTGTTCTTTTTTCCTAAATGTTAAAACAGTAATCCTCGGGCAATGTATCAGCCATCCTACCTCATCTCTAATTCAATTTGGAGGACTTAATATTATGGTATCATTCACTCGATGTTTATCATTTACTACTTTTGGTTAAAAAACAAAGCAGTAAATACACTTACTTCTCAATTAGAGTATATTTTCCCATTTTTATAGCAAATACTCTCATACTTTTTGAAAAACTCACAATTAAAGGGAAGGATTGAGAGGTTTACCTGGAATATTTGAAGGATATTGTGTTCCTCCATGTATTGGAGTGAAACTTGGTACGGATCTTCATAAATCCTAAGAGGGAAACTACTCTTAGGAGTTTCCTTCTGTGGCTGAAAAGTCTCTTCTGGTCTGAATTCTGAAAAATCATCCTGAAACTGAAATATCACCCAAAGAATTTTTAATAAATCTAAAATTCCAGAAAATTTTGTAATTGTAGTTATTGATAGAATCTAGTATTGATAGGATTTTAAAACCAGGGGCTGAAGAAAAGACAGATTTTTGTGAGAGACCCAGCTCAACCTCCAGGCAATAAGATGCACCTCCAGCCCTGGGAGGCACCTAGGGTGTCTCCAATCTACTTCAAATACTTTCTCTTTCACAGGGGAAATGACTTAATGTAACAGTTAACAGCGGATTCAGGACTTGAAACCCAGGTTTTCTAAATCCTGGTTCATTGATCCTTTTGAATGGCCTTGGAGTAAAGGAGGCAGTATAGTTCTTTTATTTCCCATGCCTTCTCCTGCCCTTCCTGAGATTTAGGGGTCACACATACTACAACATGTGGCTTTATTCCTTATCCTTGCTCCAATTTGTGTCCTTCCACCCCCTGCCCTATGTCCCTTCCACTGCCATCTTGGCCTCTAACCGCTTGGGAAGTATCAAGGGTCCTCTTCACGTACAGGTTTGATTTCTGTGGCTTGCGTTTCTTCTTGGCTGGTGTTAGAATCTAGTTTGGAAAAAATGGAGGGCAGTTTGGGGTAAAAGTCGTGGCCTTTTGCTTGTAAATTTTTGGTGCATCTGGCATCATCTGGGAAGGCCTGGCTAGTGGTCGGAGTTTCACTTTCTATTGTTGCTGAAAGCTTAGGTTTGCGGTTTAGGAACTGGCTAGCCTCAAATTTGCAGGGCTGTATTCTGTAGTCATCCTGTCTGTCCTGCTTGCTGAAATGGTAAAATATCCTGTCCTCAAACTGGTCAAGTGTTCCATTGTAAGATAGATAGTTTTCTTGCTGGTCAGCCTGTGTGTCTATGAAATTGTTAATAATTGCTTCATTATCCATATGTTTATCAGCGCTGCGGTCAGCTTGGTAGACAGCTTGCTCTTCAGGTGGCTCAGTGGCTTGGCCATACACTTGCTGAAACTTTATAGCTGTTCTATGTCCATCTTGGTCAGACAAGATCAGGTCAGCTTTCTCAGAAGTTCTCCCAGTTGGGCTGGACAGTCCAAAGTCAGTTTGATCAGAAGTTTCTTGGTCATGCATTTCGTGTGGGTCATTCTCAGATCCTCCTCCATCAGATGGCACAGACAGTGTGTCATCTGTCTGCTGAGAGGCTCTTCCTTTGGCCTGGCTGGACAATGTGTGGTCCTCCTGCTCGGAAGCTGTTTCATCAGCCTGACCAGACAACTTGTGGTCCTCCTGCTCAGAAACTCTCCTCTCGGGCTGACTGGATAATCTGCGGTCCTCCTGCTCAGAAACTCTCCTGTCAGCCTGGCCAGATGACCTGTGGTGCACTTGTTCAGCAGTTCTTCTCTCAGTCTGACCAAACACCCCATGGTCAATCTGACCATACGCTACATCATCAGCTTGGCCAGATGTCTTGTCATCAGTTGGTTCAGATGATTTTTGGTCAAACTGATCATGTACTGTATCCTCAATGTCTTCAGATACTTTGTGGTTGGCTTGGGCAGATATGAAGGCTTTAGGCTGTCCATATACTGTTTGGAAATTTTGGTCAGCTACTCCGTGGTCTGTGTGGTCATCTGCCTTCCCTTTGGGCTGGTTCCTCAGATTGTCTTCTTCAAAGTTGTTAGTGGGGCCAGCGGTTGGGGATGTGGCTATGTTTTCATGTCTCAAAGATTCAGAGGGAGCCTCTTTTAGAGGCTCATCCATTTCTGCTGAGTTCTCATCTGGTTTTGGTTGCTGGGTGCTGTGGGTGGGCCTCGGTTGTCTAGGTAACCTTCCATGAGTGGACAGGATTCCAGCTTCTTGGTTCAGGCCTTCAAGCAGCCCTAGGTGGGTGGTGAATGCCTGGCTACAGGCTTGGCACCGGTCACTATCAGGAGAGACTGCTGACCTGGTGCACTGGAACATGTCTGTAATCGAGCACCCTGAAAGGCTGAGGCAAGAGCATCACAAATTTGAGCTCAGCCTGGTCATCTTCATGACTTAGTGAGACTCTGTCTCGAAATTGAAATTAAAAAAGGGGTTGGGGCTGGGAATTTAGCTCAGTGGTTAGAGTGCTTGCCTTGCAAGTGCAAGGCCCTGTGTTTGATCCCGGGCACCAAAAATTCAAAAACCGAAACAAAACGAAAACAAAACAAAACAAAAAAAGGGGTTGGGGTTGTAGTTCAATGTGAAGGCCCTGGGCTCACTCCTCAGGAGAGAGAGAGGGAGAGGAAGAGGGGGGGGAGATGGAGACAGAGAGAGAGACAGACAGACAGTGCCAGCACTGTGACTGACAGCCGTGTATTAGTGTTGGGTACATGGGCCTCCTAATGTTATTCTTTAGATTCTAAACCATATTGTGTCTTTGTGTCATCAACAACATTGTACTTCACTTCCAGAGAACTGAGTGCTGGGTCGGTAGCAGTAAACCCTCCTCTCTCCAAATTAACAGAGGTGGTCAGATCTTGGGACAGCATACTTTGCCAAACCCAAGTGCACCACTGGAAAGCAAACATTAACTAAAGAGATTGCCATATGAGCAGGAAAGTCTTTCCACTATAATTGATCTGCAGTGGTCAGCACTCCTAGACACAAACCAATAGAAACATGAGAAACAAGTCACAAAATGTCTTCCCAAACTCTAAACTCTGCCAAAGATAATTCATGGGGCATTGATGGGGAGGAAATTAAAAGCCAAACAATTGAATTGTATGAAACGATAAAAGTGGAGAGACAAAAAAAAAAAAATCAATAGGGGATTGGTGTGCTCAAAGATGATATAACTAAATAGTTTATGAACTTAATAAACAAAATGATCAGTTAACTTATGGAAGACACTAACAAAAAGCTAACTGAGCCAAACAAAGCAATGCAAAGTATGAATGACCAATTTGGTGAAGGACTGGAGTTCATGAAATAGTACCAAAGAGAAATCCAGGAGATAAAAATGTCTATCGAAAGTCTGGGCAGCAGAAGTGACCAATATGAGAACAGAATGACAGAATAAGAAGAGATAGACCTGAGGCAAGTGACCAGATACATACAGATACCTTAAAAATAACAAGAGAACATGGAAAATTGATCCAATGTTGCCTGATAATGTAAAGAAGACTAAGATTGATTGGAATTAGTGAAAAATTAGAAGACAACACAAATGACATAAAAATCTGATTATGAAGTAATACCAGAAAACATCCCAAGAATATAAAATAAGCAAGGTATACAGAACCCCAAATAACCATGATTAGAAAAGAATTTCTTAATGACACATCAGAGTCAAAATTCCAGAGTTCCAACACAGGCACTTTAACACAGAATCTTCCAACACAGAATCTTTAAAACTATGGAGAAAAGCAATAACTCACTTATAAGGGTAAACCCTTAGAATTACAGCACACTTCTCGACACAAACTTTATTTTTTTATTTTTTTTAAAAATTTTTTATTTTTACCAAGAACATGTAATGGTACATTGTATACATAATGATCATAATCAACATGGTTATTTTGTACCTGTACATGATACATCTTGGTTCCCCCCCTTCCTCCCTTCCCCTCCCCTCTCTTCCATTCACCCACCCCTCCCTATTTGCAACAAGGGTAGTTACACTTTACCATTTTTTCCCCTTTCATCTTACTTTTCTTTTAACCTTCTTCTTTATCCCCCTTTTCCCTATCTAGTTCTCCTCTCTTTTGAATACTCTCTTTTTTTTTTAAACATAATATCTATTCTACCCCTTTGTCCTTATTTACCCTTATGGTTTCTCATATCAGAGAAACAATTCGATGTGTACTAACAAGTGTCTGATTTATTTCACTTAATAGTATGTTCTCAAGGAACATCCATTTACGTACAAATGACTCTAGTTTATCCTTTTTTATAGTGGTGTAGTACTCCATTGTGTAGAAAAACCACATATTCTTTAGCCATTCATCAGTTGTTGGGCATTTAGGTTGTTTCCAAGACTTAGCTATTACAAATTGTGCTGCTATGAACATGGTTGTGCATATATCACTGTGATATGATGATTTTAATTCTTCTGGGAAGATACCGAGCAGAGGAATAGCCAGGTCAAATGGAACCTCTAGTTGTAGTTTTCTGAGGAATCTCCACACTGATTTCCACAGTGGTTGGACCAGTCTACATTCCCACCAACAGCAGAGGAGGGTTCCTTTTTCCCCTCAGCCCCACCAGCACTTGTTATTGGTGATTTCTTGATAATAGCTATTCTTTCTGGAGTGAGATGGTATCTTAGTGTTTTGATCTGCATCTCTTGAATGACCAATGATGTTGAACATTTTTTCATATATTTATTTGCCATTTTTATTTCTTCATCTGAGAAATGTTTATTCATTTCAGATGCCCATTTTTGGATAGGGTCTTTAAACTTGGGGGGTTTGATCTTTTTGAGTTCTTTATATATTCTGGATGTTAGACCTTTGTCTGAGGGACAGCTGGCAAAAATTTTCTCCCAGTTTCAACACAAACTTTAAATACTAGAAAAGCTTGGAGTGAATTGTTTCAAGCACCAAAATAAAACAATTTCCAAACCAGACCAATATATTCTGAAAAACTATCTCTCAAAATTGGTGCTTTTCATTTCCAAGTTTTCTGTTTCATTCTTCTTCAGAGTCTGTATCTTTTTGTTGAATGCTCCTTTGTAAACTGAATTGTCTTTCTTAATTAATTCAGCTATTATTTGTATCCTCTTTGAAGTCATTGAGCATTTTAAAAATTAGTTTTTGAATTCTTTGGCATTTCATCCATTTTAGTTATTGACAAGTATGGACCATTGAGGAGTCATGTTGTTTGTTTTTTCAACACCTCTTGTGTCTATATTGAGATGCGTGCATCCTGGGAAGGATGTCTGTTCTACTTTTATGTGAGGGTGTTCTTAGTGTCCAGCCTATTTTTGACCTCTTAATCCTCCATGTCATTCAGAGAGGAGAAAACAAACTGTAGTGACAAGAACACAAAGACAAAATGGTCTTCGTGGTTACAAAAACAATTAAAAGAAACAACTATACCACATTAACAACAAGAAAAGAAAACAACAACAATAACATAGAATAAACTAAAAGGCTTGCCCTTGTACAGCTTCGTCCTTCCCCCACCCCACATACACCCCGGAGCCAGTGTTGGTGATGTGGCTGCTTTGCTCCTTATGTCACCCTTTTGTTCCTCTGTGATTTTTGTTTCTCTGTGATTTTATCACCTCTGTCTTGACTGCTGGGGCTCTCCTTTTCATCCTTGCGGGTGGCTTTTTTCCAACTGTCTCTATTCCAGATCACAGACAGGCTGTAAGCTACTTCCTGTACCTGCTCGGTCATCTTCACTCTCATCTTTTTTTTTTCCTTATGTGGTCAATTTTGTTAAAAATGTATCAGTTTTGTTGATCTTTCCAAAAAGGAAACTAAATTTTTTCTGCCATTTTTTTGTATTCTATTACATTAATTCATCTGTAATTCTTATTATTATTCTTAAATTCTTTCTGCTTGGTGTGAACATAGTTCATTCTTTTCTTTTCTTTTCTTTTTTTTTTTTTTTTACAGTTTCTTAAGGTAGAAATTTAGCTTACTGATTGGGAAGGTTTGTTCTTTAAAAATATAGGCCTTTACAGCTATAAATTTCTTCTAAGCACTGCTTTCCCGGATTCTATAAATTTTGGTATATTTACACTTAAAGTCCTCTTAATGTCTGATTTCTCCTTTGACCCATTGCTTATTTAGGAATGTGCTGTTTAATTTTCACATATTCGTGTGTTTCTTAAAGTTTTTCTTTTGATAATTTCTACTTTCATCTCACTGTGGTTAGAGAATACACTTTGTATAACCTAAAAATTATCAAGTTATATTTTATTTAAATGAATTTTCCAAAATGTCAATACTTCAACAATTAGTATTTTAAAAATTATTAATGAAATATTTTGCATTCTTACATTTGTATTAAATCTTCACAATCTGTTGTGTAATTTATCTTCCTGGCACACCTCAGTTCAGACAAGCCACATTTCCAGAGTTCAAAGCCACATATGGTCTGTAGCTGCTTTATGGGACATAATCCTTTTCAATTTATTGATGCTTGTTTTATGGCCTACTGTATGGTCTATCTTGGAAAATGATCATGTGTTCTTTAAAAATGTATGTTTTAGGGCTGGGGATTTAGCTCAGTGCTTGCCTCACAAGTACAAGGCCCTAAGTTCGATCCCCAGCACCAAAAAAAAAAAAAAAAAGTTTTGTCATGACTCCAAATCATGTACCCAGGGAGGTTTTCCTAAAAACAATCTTCAAAAATTTTAAAAATAGGGAATTCATATTTTACCACAAGATAGAATCTTCACCCCTATCCTTCACCTATATCAAAAAAAAAGAGATGGCTCTGGCAGAACTTTTGCTTTAGTGATACCACTTTTTAGAATGGATGAGTGACTGTACATTGGAAGCACTTTCTTACTAGTAGTAGTTATTATCTCCAATGGCCTAGGAGAGTGAAAGGCATTTTTTGATACTATCTCTTACATTCTCTTAATTTTAAGAAAAACCTTCCATTTCTTAATCCTGGAAGCATATCATTTTCTACTTCAAAATATATTATTTGGTGTGCAAAAATTATTGCCAAAAAAGCAAACCCCAAAATCATTGCTATACACCAGTAGCCAATGATCTGAAGTAGAAAGCAGGAAAACAATTCCACTTACAATATCTATAAACAAACCAACAATCAAACAAAACAACACAGAAATACAATGTAACCAAAGGGGTAAAGTATCTTTATAGTTAAAATTACAGAACATTGATGAAAGAAATTAAGATGTTATGTACATGATGTACGAATTCCCCATAATGAAAGTAATCATTATGTATTGAAAATATATACTAATAAAAATAAAATTAAAAAAGAAAATGTACATCACACACAAAATGAAAAGGTATTCTATGTACATAGATTTGAAAAATCAGTACTGTTAAAATGCCCACATTACCCAAAGTGCACTA
>PVJO010034922.1:0-10396 GCA_004026905.1 Hystrix cristata | reverse complement strand
CCCTCGGTTGCCCTCTGCTTCCTCTCCACCTTGCTGTGAGTGGCTATCCTTCGCCGCGCCCCTGTGCCATGTCATCCTCCCTTAGAGCCAGCCAACCGTAGACTGAAACCTCTACACACTGTGAGCTGAAATAAACCTCTCCTCCATTAATTGTTGGGGCTCAGATACTGTGTCTCAGCCATAAGGGTTGACTAAGACACCACCCTTCCATGGAGGGCAGTTGAGTGGCATCCTCCTTTGAGCTGCTCTGAATGATGCTGCTGTGAACATGAGTATCCATGTGTCTGCTCCAGGCCCCGCCTTCCCTCCTGTGTGTGGTCTGGGAGCTGGGCCTTGATATGAGCAGATCCGATGACGCACACAGTCTCCCGTGTCAGACCATCTGTAAGAGACAAGGACAGTGGGTGACGAGTGTGTTTGGGAGGGCCTGAGGGCTCATGGGAGTAAGGCTGCTCTCTGGTAGTGGGGAAGGGCACCCTGCACCGTGGGTGCACTGGGCTGGACAAGGCAGGGCAGGGGACATGGCCGAGGTGCTGTCCTGCAGGAGGGAGGAAAGGGCCCAGGCTGAGGGACACAGGTGGGTTCAAGGGAGGTTTGTCTTTGGTACTCAAGGTCAGGCTAATCCAGGCCATCCCCCTTAGAGGGCTCCTCTGCACCTTCTTCCTCTGCTTTTCCCCCTCATGCCACAGAAGCTCCATTCTTGAAGGTGCTGAGGTAGAGGTGCTACACCTCATGGTCCAGCACAGTAGGGTAGGCTTGGGCTCCTCCCGAAGTGGCAGAAGGGCTCCGTAGAGGCCCCAGGGTCCGTCCTCTGTTGGCCGCCAGTCTCCTCTTCCCAGTCCAAATCCTAGATCCCATCCTGTTTCTCTCTGTGGCTCAGGGTGACATCTCAAGCTTAGCCCACATCCAGGTCTGTTCCCAGCCATGACCACTCTGAAGTCCCATTTGCTTCTAGCTATAGAACCTTCCTGGATTCTTTGCTTTGGAAAGAAAGCTCCTGTGCCTCTTTCAAGACCCAATTCAGACATCCTACAACCAGGCAAGCTTTCCCTTACGACTCCCTGGTGGAATTTATGGATTTCCTGAGACATAACCAGGGAGATACACATGGGACCCGACTATCATGCCTCCCCCACTTTCTCTGTGACATTCTCTGCCCTTATCCCACCTTCTTAGGGGACACAAACTGCCATCTTTCATGGCCTACCCCATGCCTGGTACAGGGGAACAGCAGGCCGGGTGGGGTCGGAGCAGCGTTTCTGCTGAGTTGTGAGAAGTGGTCTGGGCTCCCATTGCAAAGCGTGTCTGTGTGACTTGCACACGGTAGTGTCTGTGGGCATGCCGAGAGAGTGTGGATGTGGGGATGACTCTGAACACGGAGACGCTTGCTCAGCTGCCTTAGAAACAGCCATCCTGAGGCTGAGCTGTGGCTGCAAAAAACATCTGCACCAGCAGCTGCTGCTTAATTACTGCCCGAGATGGAAAAACATTCCTTAATTTTTCCCAGCATATTTCAAGCATCTTTTATCATAAAAAATGTAGGAAATCATGTTTTCTGTCCCTTGATATAATTGTGGACAAGACAGTCTTTTTTGAAAGTGCTATTTGGTTTTGGGGTTTTTTTTTTTTTTAATCAGGAAAGGTTAAAATAGTTTGACAGTTCGTGTTCTTATCTCAGTGCCGGGCCGGTTCTGCTCAGTGTCACACCGCATGCCCCGCATCTGTCCTCCCTCCTCATTTGCTGGCTCCAGGAGGGTCCCCAGCTCGCCAGGGCTCTCCGGAAAACCCTCACCCCGTTGCCTCAGAATAGGGGCCAGCTGCCTTTTTTCTGCAAAGGACCAGTTAGTAACCAGGTTGCGCTTTGCGGGCCACGCGGGCCCTGTCGGAAATCTTGGAGCCATAGTCAGTATTGTCAGTGAAAGAGTGTAGCTCTATTCCAGTAAAATCTGACTCACAAAATAGCCAGTGGGCCAGTGTAACCTGCGGGCCACAGTTTGCCAAGTCTTGGGATAGGAGGCCACCCTGCCCCTGCCCAGGGAGCCCCTGCAGGTGTGCAGAGAGCTGTGCCTCCCCCAGGGACCGGGGACCATCACAGACGCCCTGCTGCCGGCCCACCTGCTGCCTGGGTGTCCCTGTTCTGCAGCCTGCGGAGACATGCCGGAGGGGCCACCCTGGGGTTCCAGCTGCCTGACTCACTTTACCTCAAAGGGCTATTGTTTCGATTCACAGGCTCTGAGCTTGTAAGCCTCATGGCCACCATGTCCATCGGGAGTGTCAATGGATATTCTAGGGTCTGTCCTCCTGAGTCTTATGCCCTCCTGGGATTCTAGGATGGTCTTTTCTTGCCTTCTGCAGCCTCCCCTGGCTTGTTGGTACATCCTCCTGATATGTAAAAGAGGCCGTTCCAAGCCTCATTTCAAGGCAATTCCAAGAGAGGCGCTGCTTCACGCATCGTGCGCTGTGTGTGAAAGACTGTCCCGGAGGTGCGCAGCATCCTGGCCTCTGTCCGGCACGCGCTGCACACTGTACTTACTCAGCATTCTGTTCCCCATTGTCACCACCTTGCTGAGTGCTGTGTGTCCGTGTCTCCTTTTCTACACACATGCTATGTGTGTGGCTGTACCAGGCTCAGGTGCAGATGACAGACACTGCTCTGGACCATTAGGGAGAATCAGGAGTTGTACAGGGGACACTGATCACTGTCAGGGGATGGGACAAAAGTGCCAGTGGACTCAGAATGTATTTCATGGAGTTAAAGGCATGAAGTTTAGTGCTGTCTCAGTGGTCCCAGGAGGCCGAGTGGTCTGATACCCAGCTCTGCTGTGGTGGCAACTCACCGTCTCCCTTGGATCCTACATTTCCGCATCTGTGATGTGCGGGTACCTCCCTAACTCTCAGGGTTCCCAAGAAGCTACAGATAGGAAGCAAATATGTCCTAATCCTGGCACATGGTGTATGCTCAGAAAATAGTGGCTGTCATGGTGGCGGCAAAGGTATTGATGGCGATGGTGATGGTAGTGGTGGCGGGTGATGATGATGGTGATTGGCCTTAATAAGCCTCTTATTAAATCTAAAAGCATCCAGCTGTGTGGAATGACACGCATGCTTTATCAATTTTATTCAGGCCTCAACTCTGCACTTCTAATAAAAAAATACTGTGATCGGAATATTCTCTCTTCTCTTTATGCAATCAACTAATTAGGACTTTGATTGTAAGCAGCAAATTGTGTCTAATCTGCCGACTCCCTCAGCCTCACTCTGGCTTTCTAAGAGCTCCAGAGGGAGGGAAGCAGCCTGGTGTTTGTTATTCTGCCCTGGATAATGAAGGATCAGAGGAAATTGTAAATATCAAAGGTGACAAGGCCAGGCCAATTTATCTAGAAGGTACACACACACACACACACACACACACACACACGCACGCACGCACGCACACACACGCATGCACACATGTGCATGCATGGGCACAACCCCACCTCCTGGGAGCAGTCTCGATTCTGGTGAGAGCCAAAGTAAGAGTGGGTGGGATGCTTTCTGTCGGTACCTTTGTGCCCCTGCTGGTGTCCCAAGGGCACTTGTTGGCTCTGTGGCTGCTTTTGTGGGGCTGGTGGAGGGCCCCTATCCTGAGCATTGTAGGTATGGGTCTCCCCAAAACCCTGCAGGCTGGCATCTCCCCGACAGGTTGGAAGCTCCGGGCTTGGTTCAGGGGAAACTCAGTTAGGAAATGGTGGACCAGGCTTCCTGGTCACATGCACTTGGAGCTTTGGAGGCACATTCCTGTGACCATGGCTGGGGTTGAGTAGGGCTCCACGGGGTAGTCAGACAGAAGCCCTGGTGCTCCATAGCCTGGGAAGGGTGCTGTCTCAGCTGCCTGGCCCTTGCTTCAGGGCACTCTTTCACAGGAGGGGACAGTGCATGAGACTAGATTTGACCCCCCACCCTGGTGACATCAGTGTTTCAACGCCCTACATGCTGCCTCTTTGCCAGTTGATCGCATGCATCTTAGTTCTTGGATCTATGGCTGCCTGTCACTAAATTCCTGACTTAGAACCGGCACACTTGGCAATTCATATTTGTGGCATTCTGCTGATGATGCCCTGGTGTGGCCCAGATGGAAGCACTCAATGGGGCAGAAACGTCCCGAGTTAGTCTTGGCTGAAGCACTGAGTGCTTCAGTCAGGACAGACCAGAAAGCAGCATCTCTGTTTTTTACCTCTCTCCTCTTTCTTCACCCCATTAGCATATAGAAACCCCCTTGCTGGGTGTGGTGGGGCTTGCCTTATTCCTAGCTGTTTGAGTCGCTGAGGCAGGAGGACCCCAAGTTCAAGGCCACTCTGAGCAACTTATTGATTTAGTGAGACTCTTTCTCTAGATAAAAAGGCCTGGAAATGTTCTCAGTGCCACAGAACAACCCTGCAGCCCACCTTCTCGGAGCTCCAGCTTCCTTCCTGCCCATCCTCACACCTGTCATATGGCGATTTCTATACAGTCAGTTTCCACATTCTTTTTTTTTTTTTCGGAGCTGGGGATCGAACTCAGGACCTTATGCTTGCAAGGCAAGCACTTTAACTGCTGAGCTAAATCCCCAGCCCTTAGTTTCCACGTTCTTATTTTTGTTTCATACACAGTCACTCCTCTTCAGGGCTGGCTGACATCCCTGGTCACCCCTCTGTCCCCATCCGACTCCACTTCTCAGTGACATCTCGGCACCCAAGCCGGGTGCTCCTGTTGCCCACATTCTGTCCCGCAGTGACCCAGGCAGTCCTGTGTGTCCTCCGAGAGTAAAGGTGGCTCCCAGTCAGGAACCCCCACCCGTCCCCTGTCTGAGCTCTTGCAGTGATGTACCCACCTGGTGGCTTCGCAGAGACTCCAGTGTACGGCTGCTCCTCTCTGTGACTAGCAGTCTTCTGCAGCTCCCTTCCCATCCTCTCTATTCCTGTCCATGCCTGATTTGTCCCTTCTTGTCCCCTCCTCATCCAGTCCTTGCCCAGGCCTCTGCCATCCCTCCCTGGACCACCGGTCTCCCCTCAGAGCCGCCTGCTGCAGATCAGTGGTGTCCTTTCCCGCCAAGAGTCCCCTTCACATACACCCGGAGACCTGCCCTGTCCAGGTCATCTCATGGCCCCTCGCCCAGCCTGGCGCCACCTTGCTCTTGCTCCGTGTCACCCTGCTGACTCTGGTCCCAGCTTTTGTGCTTGTACCCGGGTGGGAAGGCTTCCCTGATGACCACAGCCTCTGTCTTTGTTTCTGAGGCTCAGGTTCCTGGCTCCCTGCACCCCTTTCCATAGGTGACCCTCTTTTCTCATCTGCACAGCCGTGGAGGATCCTGGAATGGCTCGTCCTGAGACGTGTGCTTCTTGTCTCCTCTCCGGTGCCCTCTCCCGGCAGAGACCCTGATCTGCTTTGCCCCTGGGTCCCAAGGACTGCCATCCTAGACTTGTGGCCAAGATGGAGTATCGGAAATGTGCCCAGCTCAGGATCAGGTTTTGGGGCCGTTGGCAGATAAGAAAAAATGCCCCAGGTCGGAAGCAGGCTGGTTGCCCTCTGCCTGGTGGGCGAGCACCAGCTTATGCTGATTATTGCAGTGCCCATCCCAAACCAGAATTGTTTCTAAACCACCAACTGCATTCATCAGGCAAAATTACTTTTACACAGTCACGCACTGCGTGGTGAATTTTGGTTGATGACAGAACACACACACACAACGGCCGTCCCATAAGACTATGTCACTAGTGGTGTCGCAGGCATCTTGGTTTGTGGAAGTTCCGGTGATGATGAAGTCACCTGAGAGCGTGTTTCTCAGAACCTGTCCCCATTAAGGGACACATAGCCATAGCCGGTACCACTGCCGACGGTGCTGTCTGCCTTTGAATTTGTAGTTTTCGCCTCTGTTTCCCTTACTGGGAGCTTACGAGGAGTCAGCAAGTAGTTCTCTCCCAGACCCATATGCAGATAAATGCACGGGGTAGATTTATTTTCACTGTGAAAATTCATAAGAAATGACTGATTTCCTGCTCACTTACAAGCATTTATAAATACGTCTACATAGAAAGACTCATGGCATCGTCACCCTGACCCTTTTCCTTCCCAGAAATCGGGGCCTGTTGGCACCTGGAGCGTGCCTCCCACACACCAGCTCTGCTTTCCTGCCACTCAGATTTGAAGTTTTTATTTTTTTATTTTTATTTTTATTTATTTATTTTTTTGGTGCTGGGGATCGAACTCGGGTCCTTGTACTTCCAAGGCAAGCACTTTAACCACTGAGCTAAATTCCCAGCCCCAGATTTGAGGTTTTTAAAATGCAGAGGAAGCTAAGCTACCCTATTGGTCTGAGACTGGCCTCTTCTATCTGGCAGTGTTGCCTGTCAGTTTACATCTGTCTGCCCTGTTTGTCCTGCAGCTTCTGAGGAGAAGTGTTTTCTAGAAAGATCCCCTGGGCCATTGTTTTAATACATGTATGCCACCTCTAGATTTTTCTTTTCCTTTTTGTAGTTTACTTTTGACATTTCATTGAGACACGTACAAGTCTTTCTGTAGAATACCGTCTTCCAGAGTGGAATCATTTGTTCCTGGAATGGATGTATTTTAAATTTTTTATAGAGTCTGCCAAGCTGCTGTCCAAAGCATCTGCAGCAATTAAACCTCACCTACCGCCCTTTTAACTTTGCATGTGTCCAAGGTTTCCTGTGAGCGTGCGTTTCCAAGGGATTTTGAACAAGGTCCGTGCCACTGTTTTACAAGCAGCTTTCTTCGTTTCCATCTGCAGGACAGCTGTGCGAGAGTGCTGCTGTTTCGGGGTGGAAATAAGGAATTGAAAAACTACAACAGCCAGACACCGTTTCAGGTAAGGAGCGCTTTAGAGAGCCGGCGGCGCCCGTGTGGGAGCCGTCACAGCCACAGCCCAGTTTCTGCACGCTGGGTTCACTGCACCAGCAGACATTCCCATTGTTGGAGGGTGTGCCGTGGCTGTAGCACCCAAGCTGCTCGTGCCTCTGGGTTTGTTCGTGTGTCTTGCTTCCTTGCCAAGGATCCTGTCGTGGAGTGTTCTGGAAAGGCAGTAAAGCTGTGGCTGCTTTCAGTCCCACAGCTGTTGGGAAGTGCGGGCTCTGCCATCCATCGATGGAAGTGAGCGGCCCTTGTGGGGAAGGCGCTTAGTCAACACCTCTGTTCTGTCTGCCATCCCAGAGGGCAGGGAGACCCACCCCCACCTGGCATGGCCACGGGGTTCCATGGTAAGACACACACCCAGGTCCTCATTTTTTAAAAAAAAGTTGGGCAAAATACATATAACACAAAAGTTAACATCTCAACTGTTTTCACGTATAACAGTTTATTGGCATTAAGGTCATTCGTGATACTGTGCAACCAACCACACCGTCTGGTTATAAACTCTTTGCAACTAACCTATCACCCCCATTCCCTCTGCCCCAGCCTCTAGATGCCCACCAGGCTACCGTCTGTCTGTACAGATCTGCCTCTTCTGGACATTTCATACACATGGGACCATACAACACGGGACTGTGTTTGGCTTCCTTTGATGTTTTCAAATGTTGCTTGCTTTGTAGCAGGCATTAGCGCCTCCTGCCTTCTCATAAGTGAATAATTGTCTATTGTTTGTATTTTGATACTTTTGACCAGATATATACATAAATATATATATATACACACACACATGCATACATACATGTTAAGTTCTCTAACTTTACAGAGACGCCTTTGATACTGCACACAGTCAGTGGATATACACCCACTGGAACTGAGGAGACCAGGATACTCCTTATTTGGACGTAACTTTTTTATTTTAATGAGCTTAGAGAAGTCTTTAATTTAGAACTCGGTTCCACAGATGATTTTTCTGAAGCTCTTCTTAGACATTACTAATATATGCAGACTTGGTGCCTTGAAAATGAATCAGTTCAGGTCAACACCTGGGCCCAGATGTTTAACCACTGCATGAAAGAATTTCCTGATATCTTCAGTCACGCTGGGCCTGGATTTTAGTCTTGTGTCTTACTGTTTGCAAATGTTTTGTACACAGTGCTGGCGGAAGTGGGTACCTGGCGTGCTGATGGGTCTGTAAAGATTACAGTGACTATCCGGGAAAATTTCCTCATCCTAGTGTGGATGTGAGGTGCTGTGGGCCCCTTCGCTTTACAGAGTAACTACTCCACCCTCCTGGGGTTAGCTATGGATTGGTGAGCGTGGTTTACTGAACTTTTTCTTTTCTTTTTGCAACTAATTGTTTCTTTGGTTCTTTAAAGAAAGGTTGCTTAGGAATAGCAGCTGATGCTGTTTGAGTCACGGCAGGCGTTTATTTTTTATTTTTTTATTTTTTTATTTTAAACCAAGAACATGTATTGGTACATTCTACATACAATGGTCACATTCATTACATTTATTCTGTACCTATACATGGTGCATCTTGGTTCTCCCCCTTCTCCCCCGCCCCTTCCCTCTCCTCCCTCCCTCCCTATTTACAGCAGGTTCATTCGTCATTTTCCATATTTTCCCTTTCCCCTCTCTTTCCCCTGTTGCCTTAGAAAGAAGGGAAAAAGGCATTTAGATAGCACAAGAGAGCTGTTTCTGACTCTTCCACACTGTAGCTTACAACTAACACATGATGCTGTGGGGAAGTGAGTCTTCCATGCCATTCAGAGCAGCAGACCGATGTAAAGTCCCTCTCAGGCCCCCATTGTCCCTTTACCCCAGTGAACACCTGAGGTGTGGGTGTCCTTTGTGCCTGAGTCCTGGCAGGATGCTTAGTACACCCTCATGGCAGCTAAACTGCACTAGCACAAGCCCACTGTTGCCTGGTGACAAAACGTTGTTGCACTGGTCCAACTTTGTACGCTCCAGATGCTACCTATGTAGCCGGTGAGATCAGAGCCCAGCTGCTCTTCGTGTCCAGAACGGGCTCCAGCGCGGCTCAGGAGCTAGTTTCCTCTTTCATATCTCCTGATCTCGTGTTTTAATAATGCGGAACAAGCGAGTTCACTCTGTGTGTCTTCGCCTTACGCGTTCTCAGCTTCCATTTGACATTCACAGGTCTTCTCCCCCGAATTATGAAAAACACACCGTTGATATTGAGCTTGTGGGAGAGAGGCTGGGATCAGATCTGTTCACCTGGAAGGTGGCGGTGCCGTTTGCTGCTGTTAGGAACATGGGCTTTTTGTAAGAAATCGTAGTGCTGGCCCCACAGCACCAGGCGCATGTGGGACCTTGAGAGAAATACCGGTTCTCAGACTTCTCTGCAGCTCGCACAATCAGAAGATCTCCTGCTCCAGGGAGACCTCCAGGGATTGTGATCCTGCTCAGGTTTGGGCATCAAAAGACCAAAACGATTTACTTAAGGAGAAGAAAGAGGAGGAGAAGCACCTAAAACATTACATGAGTGTATCTTCAACCACAGCTGCGGCGATGGTGGTAAACGGCGATGGCGAACCTTTTAGAGCTCTCGGTGGTACGGGCAGCCTGCTGTGGCATGAGTGCCGTAGCTGTGCCACCGCCAGTGGTTACGATGGTGCTGATAACCGTGGTGGCGGTGAGGGTGGTAATGGTGGCAATAATGGCGAAGAGCGTGACGTTAGGAATAGTCGTACTGATAGTGACTATAATGAATGTGGCGATGAGGCCCCCAATGAGGAGAGAGGTGGTGACAGTGGTGGATCTGTCCACTTTCACTGAGTTGTAAAGCTCCCAACCACTCTCCTGTATGTTTGGGACGCTCAGGACCATGACAAGGACCTTATCTCGCCCGAGACATCAGGCCCTGGCTTTTGTTCTCACACCTCCTTCCCATCCGCACACCCTGTGGGGAGATTTTGATCGACTTCAGGCCACCCACCCACACTGGGATCTAATAAGAGTATAATGGAGTGAAAGATGATTATTCCGTAGTGACATATAGCCATCATAATGTCAGTGTCACAGCTCAGCATGTCATGTTTGTGATGACACTGGAGTGAACAAATGTACCTTGCTGCCAGTCATAAAAGTAAAGCATACATAATCCTGTGTGAGATGAGGCTTGGGGCAGTAACAGGTGGCTGCGTTCCTGGCTCATGTGTTCATCACATTGTCCCTCTCTCGCTGGCCTGGAGGGTGTTCCAACTGACTGAGAGGCTCGCCATAAAAACCTGCTGTGTTTCCTGCTGCAGCCTCGCACATCTCGTTACTGTGACGTGTGTAACTGCGTCGGGAGGCCCTGCGGACTGACTGGCCTGTCACATGCAAGTGTGTAGACACGCACTCTCCGAGGGTCACACAGCAAATGCCCTAGCGACACTTTTCCCCGGATGTACCCTGTCAGTAAGTGACTCCCGACTGCTCTTTGGCGTAGAGCTTCTGGTCAGGTTCCCATGATGAGTGATTTGGGTAGAGAGGGATAAAACATTTG
>PVJO010034921.1:0-10440 GCA_004026905.1 Hystrix cristata | reverse complement strand
TGAACTCGGGGCCTTGCACTTGCTAGGCAAGTGCTCTACCACTGAGATAATTCCCAATCCCGGAGAAATTCTAAAGAAACTAGGGTGATACTGAAGAATTGATCCCATGGAGGCAGCTGGTCTATCTGAGCTGGAAAGTCTTCTGTGCCCAGAGATAGAAGACTCTTCTGTCGGGGAAGGAAATGGGGGCCAATGACTGGGAAGGAAATCCAGCTATTGTACTGATTGTCCTGAAGAAAAAAGCAGCATGATAAACCTAGCTCCTTAGTTTCCATTTGTTTTTCAAGTTATATACATTTTACAAATGCAATATATTCACACATTTCTCATACAACTTTTTATAATTTGAGACTAAAATCCTCATTTGAGGAGGAATCAGTAGGTAGCTGATAGGACCATACCTGTTGCATATTTCCTATTAAGAAATTAACATCATACTCTGGTTTCTCTTCAGAACGTATAAATCTTTTGCCTTTTACTGAAGAAGTCAATACCACACTGCGGAAAAACCAACCAACATTTTGGTGGCTTAGGACAGAGTTGGAAGTACATAAACTTTGGTGTCGATAGCCTTGAACTTGGATCCTGGTTTTATATTTTACTACTTCTGTATCTTCAGTCTGCTTTCCAAATCTATCAGAGGCTCATTTTCCTAATATATTAGATGGACATAGAATATATCTTGAGTACTTGTGGTGAAGATGAAGTAAGATAAATAGAAATGTGGGTGTTCAATAAATATTAGACATCACTATCTGTGGGTAGATCTCTGACAGAGGCAATATTTATATAAGGACTGGAAGGTCCTGACTTTGAGCTAGCAAAAGCAAACTGCAGCATGTGTATTGTAAAGATCATTTATATTTGATGTAGAATGCACTGTTCATCCTTCATTGAGTGATTGACCTTGCTAATTACCAGTCACTCTGTCTATGGCTTGTTTTTCTTAGCAATCTTGGCTGGTGAAGATGGCAGCCCAGAAGCATTCTGAGTAGTTCATGAATAAGTGTGTTCAGAGAGTTCAGCCACAGTGGGAGTGACGCCCTCTTCCCTAATTGATTATCTATAACAAAGAAATCCTTTGGAAAGCTTTATTCCCCCCCCCCTTTGGTGTTCATTGCTTACTTTTAGTCTTTCTCTTGTTTCTCATGTGGTTTGTCACTTTACCAGAACCAAAACAGGATTTTTTCCCCTGACTACTCACAAGTTGCAATGACACGAATATGTCCTTTAATATTATGTAGCATACTGTAGCTCTTCCACAGGCACTGGAAGATTCAATTTTCTCAGATTTCACTATATCCCTTTTATAACATTCAGGAGAAAAATGAAACCATGGCAGAGTGCTCTCATTGATCGAATGTCCTTTTAATGGCTTCCCTTTTGCTTCTTGGCAGTGCGACCTTTGATCTCGGCTCTGTGACTTTTGATGTATAGATCGTCATTATCCTAACCAAAATAACTGGCCTCTGGTGCTTTCGATGTTTAAAGACACCTTGTTTGTTTTCATTTTAATTGGAAGAAACACTAGCTATGTAATGCCCTTTAATCTTAATAATCAACAAGCATACAAATAAAACCTGGAGCATTGCCTAGATCAGCCATCGCTGGCTTCCCACCCTGGAAAGCTGGGGTTATAAATGTTATAAAATACAGCTGAGACACCCTGTAAAATGTTGCCATTACCATAGAATAAATTCCCCCATTACTGGATTGGCAAGTAGGTGCACCTCAGAGAAATTAGTTTTAAATTTGCATTAACCCTTCTGACTCTTGTTGAATAAGTACTTTACACAAAAGTGGCAAGTTGTATCTGTCACATTATCTTAGCCATCAAACGAATGCCTGGTGTGGATGTGAACAGAAACAGTTACCACCGTGTGTGGCAACTCAGCTTACTGTTGGGGGAGCTGAAGGGAACTTGTCCGGCCATCTTGTGTCATTTTTCAAGAATCATCTTGAGCAGCGTCTGGTGGAGAAAAATGTAAGAATTCCATCAGCCGAGTTGCTGTTTTAGTGATTTTTTATTTTGAAATGTTATAAAAATGCTTAATCTGTATTATAGTAAATAAATATTTTGCCACATAAAATATTAATTTAAATTAAAATTTAGTCATTA
The DNA here is from genome assembly GCA_004026905.1 of Hystrix cristata. Lineage (NCBI taxonomy): Eukaryota > Metazoa > Chordata > Mammalia > Rodentia > Hystricidae > Hystrix > Hystrix cristata. The sequence goes on along the minus strand of PVJO010034921.1, from coordinate 8,321 downwards.
ATATTAATTTAAATTAAGTCAATTTAACTATTTCTTTAATATATTAATATAGTTAACATTCACTTAATTTATTGATTTAATGTACATTTATTGGTTTAATGCAAATTAACTTATCAATTAATATGAATTAACTTAAAACTAACTTAAAGCCACATCATTTTAAATAAAATATTATTTAAAATATTTAAAAATAGTGAAATATATGTAGAATATTATATAAATAATTATTAACAAAATTATATTTAAATCAAAAATGAATACTGGATTGTAAGGGCACTTAAAAAATGCACCTGTATTCCTAGACCAAATTTTGAAACAATAGAGAAATGTAACAAAGGGGTAAGGCAGATGGGAGTTCCAAATATCAGGTAGCAGAGAACTTAGCATAAGTCCATGAAAAGTGGGCTTAAATGGTAGTGAACCTTGCTGAGGATGCTAGAACACTGGCCTAGCATGTGTGAGGGCCTAGATTCAAACCCTAGAGCCCCAAATAAATAATTATGAATCCCATAATGATCAGACATAACCTCCCCATCCCATGGTGTAGCCCCATAAAACTCCAGCAAAGAGAACTGAACACAACTCAAGCTCTTTGAAGAAGGGAGGGAAGCCTGGGTGGGAGAGAGGGGCAGCTTGGGGCAGCATCTGACCAGCCCCTCCATCCGCAAGACCAGCCCAAGGACCAAGGTGTTTCTCTAGTGGAGCTCTCTGTGCTGACTACTTAATGGGAAGTTTCAGAACTGGAGAGAAATCCACCCTCAACCTGCCAATGGTAAACTCTTTTAAGAGTCACATTAATGGCAGTTAATTAATCCTCTTTTAAGCTTCTTTCTTCCATGACTAAAAATATTCATATAGTACCGAAACAAAGAATGTGTATGATGTAGGAAGCCAGAACCATTATATTTGGGCTATCCTGCAAAATCCTTTAGGATGTTGTTCTATGCAATGCTCCTCAGATAAGAACAGCTATTATTCTTGCTTGCAGGTAGGGGAGAAAGCTGAAGGACTTATGTGAGAGCTTGAAGACTCTGAGAATATATGTCTGTATGTCCCTTAGCTTGAGGAGCTGTACATTTAGCCCTAAATATTGTCATAGAATGATCACTTGGCAACACAAATATGGGGCTACGAATACATACCCAAGCCTAAAAAACTCTCATGGAGTATCTAACCATAATGTACTTATCCAAATGATCTAGAATATGCTTACATAAAAATTTAAAAATTTATTTAAAAATTGAAAAAGGAAACTGCAAGATTAAACAAATTTTTGGCATCCTTGGTCCCCTAAAAATACAAATACAAAAAGTCAGATTGAGAAGCACAGTGGTAACACAAATAAGAGTTAGGAGGTGAAGCCATCAGAATATGTCTCTCTGGATTGCAGCTCCATGGCTCAACAGCCACTTTCAAGGTCAAGGGACAAATAAAAGAAACCATAGTCCTCAAAGAACACCTAACTTCCTGTCAAGTTACAACCTTTGTTCTGAGCGGCCCTCAGGCCTTGTTGTCTCCATAGCTCGGCTGTCAGCCATGGTTTTACCATCCTGAAAGTGGAGACCCCACGTAAGGAAGGTAATGGTTTCCCTGGGATCTGGGGAGACTGGTAGCAAGGAGAGTGAGGCATGGGGGCCAGCTTGATTGAACAAGCAAAGTTTGCAGTCAGATTGGGTTTGAATTTGGGCTCTAGCTTCTAATTATGGGGTTTATTCAAATTATTTAACCTCTGTGTAAGAAGAAAGTAAGATTCTTACTTTTTTCATTTTTATACATTAGAAATAAAACTGTAAAGTGTTTGAGGCATAGGAGAAAACAGACTACTTAATTTTTATTTAATTTAGAGAAACTTGTGCTGAAATGATAGCAACTAAGTTCGCAATAAAATGCTTCAGTAGTAAACACTCAGATTTGGAAGGAAACTATGAATTGTATGTACCATGTTCAGACATTGTAATTGTCCCTATGTGATAAATTATTATTAGCACAGAAAACACAAAAGCATGTCAAATTCAGCATATAATTCTATCATGTACATGGTGACTTTCATTGTCTCCTAAAGAATTATCTAGAACCACATAGTGATGAAAAGAATCAGTATCATGCTTCGTGTATATTTCATTTTCATCTGTTACCTCCATAGACAAATTTAAAAGTAATAGAATTTTTAATACACAAATATCTCTTGGCCTGTGTGTGACTGATACACATACCATGTTAATTCCCATATACTCCTAACCCATAAATTGGAACATAAAGAGAAGGAGGAAAATGGACACTTCATATTATTTTGAAGTAGATTTATGTTTATACAGAAATATAAGTAGAAGTTCAGGGTTCAGGTCACCCTGTGCCAGTAGTGAATCCCAGGTCCTGAGTGGCAGGGCGTCAGGGTGTCAGGCACTCGTTAATACATCCTTATACATGCTGTGGCTGGGAACTACTGCACCGCCTCACAATTTTGTACATGGGTAGCCCGCAGGGCCCCGTCCATAGGTCTAAGAGTGTATCGTCGGGAATTAATTTTTGTTTTCAGGTACTGTCGAGCTGTCAGGTTTGGTGTGGTCAATGAAAACAATGAGCCGTATGAACAGTAACCTTGAAACCTTTGCCACTTATTGCAACTAAGGGAGCAAAAGGCAAAAAGAAGTTGCTGGTTCCCCACAGCAGCAGGGAGGGTCAGGTGGCACGAAGACAGAACTGTTCAGCTGCAGACGGACAGGGGGGAATGAAAAGATTTTTGTGGACCCAGGAAGGCAGGAGAAGGGAGGGGGCAAGGATCGATTCAGAGTGGAGAAAAGGGCCTCAATCGAAGCCTCCTGAGAAGGAAGTCTTGGTATAAAGGACTGGGAGAGAGCTGAGACCTCCCATTGAGTAACTCAGAATGCAGACTGAGGACGTTCAGGGCTGGCCTGGAGGAGTTAAGGGTTGTGTTGCCCTTGGCTTTAACCACCAGACCCCAGCAATCGCAATGCACTGGCTGTGTAAGAGTCTGGTTGGGGAAGTCACTTTCCCCTGAGGTCTGCCAGGCAAAGCCTAGTCATGGCCTATAGAGTCAGGCCTGAAGGGCCACACACAGGATTCTGGCCTGCTACAGGACTCCTCAGTTACTGTGATCTATCTGTCATCTGTCCATCTATCTATCTATCTATCTATCTATCTATCTATCTATCTATCTGCCTACCTATCTCCTGTCATCTTCAGCACAATTCTATGACATGAACATTATTTCCAATTTCACAGTTGAGGAAATAGAGGCTCAGGGTAAATAACCTGCCCGGGGTCACACAGCTATTAAATAGCAAGACCAGGATTTGAATTCTGGCCAGCCATAGTGGCACATGCCTGTAGTCCCAGTGCTCAACAGCCCGAGGCAGGAGGACTACCAAAGTTCCAGGCCAGCCTGGGCTACATAGTGAGTTCAAGGCCAGCCTGGAGTGTATAGGAAGATCCTGTCTCGGACACACACACACACACACACACACACACACACACACACACAAAGAAAAAGAAAGAAAAGAAAAGAAAACAAAAAGAATTTGAATTCTGGTTTGTTTGAAAGTTCGGCCCATGCTCTTTCCTCTGTGCATGTTACTGAATGGGAATTTCTGGGAGAATGTCAGATTTAAAAAGTATTGTCCCCATTATTAAAAAAAAAAAAAAACTTATACTCTTCTTGGTGAAACAAGGCATATGAATAAGTTACAAGGAAAAGATGTGACATTCAGTTGTGTACCAAAATTGGCTGGTTATCCTGTGCTGCCATAAATACAGCTTCTCCTGCAGGGCAGAGATGTGGAAAACTCAGCTCAGGGCCCACTGTAGCTACACTCTTTTGCTTTCAGCCATCCACAGCTGCTTTCTTGCTGCAGAGGCAGAGTTGAGTAATTGTAGCAGAGAGTCTGTGGCCTGTAAAGTTGAAGATATTTACTATCTGGCTCTTTATAGACAGTTTGCCAATCTCTGCCATAGAGCATAAAAAGAACAAATCGCACAAATGAACATACAATAAATGAATATATAACAGAACAAACCATCTGCTATAACAAATATGTCTAGTCTAGCTCTGTACAGGAAGACATAAATGCATTGGTTCTTACAAAAGAAATTTTATTTCTACTATCCGTTACTGACATTATAAATAAACATATTTTAAGACCTTGAGAAAATGTCAGTTCTGGATTGATTTAGTGACTGATTCATTTTTTTGGAAGTACTATCTTTTGTTGAAGTGTTAAAATTAAAAAAAAAAAGAATGCAAAAACATGTCAAAAAGCTTCACTCAAAATATGCCTAATTTTGATGAATTTTCCATGTAAATATAAGATGAAGCAGGATATTAATCCTGAAAGTCGGAGTTCACATCTTTTTGTTTTACACATGGGGAAATATTTTAAGTGAAATTTGCCTTCTCTTGGTACTCCACAAACCATGTTCTTCATTACCTAAAGGCTCTGCATTCTTCAGCCTGGAGATTGGTTTTCAAATTTTGTGTTTTGATTAGTTGGAATGGAAAAACAGGAAAAAGTGGCAGTATGACACAGAGGAAGTGGCTTTGAGAGCCTGGAGTTTCAATCTTGGTGGATAGCCACTGCCTCAACAAGAGATGGAACACCTCTCTGTCTGGAGACTTATGGCTTTATTTGTATGGAGGGAGAGTCTCCAAACTAAATTCCTGCCGACCTTGTCTGAAAACTTACTACATCTCCCTTTATCCTTGGGATCCTTAACAACAGACTTAACACACTGAATTACTAATTTCAGTGTGCGTTTAGAGACTGCCGTAAAATACAGCAAGCAGCATCTTCCTGGCTATAAAGTGAGGTATTCTGGGGGTTAGCTTTCCATCACTAAGACAAAAATACCTGAGAAAATCATTCTATAAAGAGGAAAGGTTTATTTTGGCTCATGGTTTTTGGATATTTTAGTCTCTGGTTGCTTGGCTCTGTGGCTTCGGGCCTGTTTCTGTATCTGTGTACCATGGTAGGAGTCTGTGGCAGAGGAGGCCTGCTCACCTCATGGCAGCTGGGAAACAAAGAAAGAAAGGAAAGGGCAGGGTCCCAATATCCCCTTCCAGGTCATGTTCCCAAAGGCCTAGCTTCCCTGTACCAGGCCTTCAGTCTTAAAGGATCCCCCCTCTCCTAATAGCACCACAGGCTGGCGACCAAGCCTTTAACACAAGGCCTGTGGGAGACGTTTACGATCCAGAGTACAGCAGACAGGTAGGTGAGGGTGAAGCAGGAAGGATGAAGGCCATGGTGCGTTGAGTACCAAAATTTCCACCACTTGAGAGCCTGTTGTTCCCTGAAGGTCTGATTAGGGAAAAGAAACAAGAAGGGACCCTTCCATCAGATCTGTGGAAGTTCTAAACTCTCCTTTGCCAAAGTCCCCACTGTGCCCATATGACCAGCCAGAGCCTGGCTTGACTGCCCCAATCTCCCAATATGTCCTTTGTAATGAAACATCTACAGGCCAGGACCAGTCAGTATGAGACCATCATGCTAAGTGAAATAAGCCAGACTCAGAAAGTCAAATACTGCACATCTTCTTTCATGAAGGAATCTAGGAAAAAATAAAAGTAAAAATAAAAAATAATTTAAAAGGATAGATTACAGGAAAGTAGATGGGAGACTATTAGAGAAGAGGAAGGGGATGAAGGGTGGAGTGGGAGAGGAGGGGGATGATCTAAGTATGTTGGGTCCATGAAAATATGCCAAAATGAAACCCACTATCTTGTGTAGCTAATATGCACTTTAAAAAATGCTGTGATAACCACAGCACCGTCTCTGCGATGATACCCTGGTCATTCCCAGATGTTGAAGGCAATCAGGAAATTCCTGATTGAAACACTGAGTTTCTTCCTAGAGATGAGAGTGAAAGAAATCTGTGCTTTACAGGTGGCTTTAGCCAGGGTGAAGGCAATCAGTACTATCCATCCAGTGATTTATATTTTTAAAATCAAGCACTAAATAAATGTTAGCTATTATTGCCCTTCCTCAAATAATTCCAAACAGAATGATTGTGTTATGGTTTATATGTAGATGTCCTCCCACAAAGTCTTTGGGAGGTGATTGGATCATGGGGTACTACACTCATCAGTGCATTAGTCCACTGGTGAGTTTACAGCTGAATGTGCTGCTAGGAGGTGGGCCCTGGTAGAAAGAGGTGGGTCACTGGGGATGTGACCTGGCAGGGTGTATATCCCTCCTAGGCTCCTCCCTTCGCTCCCTGCTTCCTGGACACCATGATGTGAGCCACTCCCCTCCACCACATCCCTCTGCCATGATATTTCTTCTTAGGTGCTGATGACCATGGACTGAGCCAAAATATACCTCCCCTTGTAAGCTGCGAGTGTCAGGTGGTGTATGTCTGGGTATTGTATGAGGAAAGTGACTAAGACAGATTGTATAGTCTTTTTTAGGTTATTCTAATATTTTGGATTCTTGGAGGTATTAATCTTCCTGTTGGTTATATCTCTTTTCTCTCTCCCAAAGTGGATTTCTTCTTTGTGCGGTTCATAATTTTTTCACGTTTAGCTAATTTTAAAGAAAGCTTTCATTTTTATGTGGGTTCACTGAATAATGTAGCGTTTCATCCTAATGGCTGTGCTTGAGTTGTCACTGGTTTGGGTAGACTTTGAGTCTGAGTCTCGTGTTGGTCTTGAACTCCTGGGCTCATGTGACCCTCTAGGCTTAACATCCCGAGTGGGAGTAGGTTGAGGACAACTTTTTATATTAATTTCTCCATTGTGAAATCTAGGCTTGCCTGTAGTGAAAGCCTGCAGTATTTTACAGGACTCTTTTTGAACTGTTTTTGCACTTTTTACACACATACACACACATAATTATAATTTACCCTGAATTTTAAGAATTAACAACAGAAAGGCTCTGTGCTAATTCTATTCAAGGATTGGAATCCTTTATTCTCCACATCTGCATGGTAAAGTTTTAGTTTGCAGCTCACCATTCATGATTTGGCCTTTCCTTACAACACAAACAAAACCCAACAAACTCCTGAGACTCGAGGTAAAATTTCCTATTTCATTTATCCTGAGAATAGAGGCGAATTGACCAAAGAGCCATCACTAACAAATAAAACCAAACAAACTGACTGCTATAGCTTGACTATAATAAGAAAGAAGCTTTCTTGCATGAGGGAGTTAAGCCATATATTCATAAATAGGGCAAATAGAGTAAATTTTTAAATTTTATATATATTTGGAAATTCAAAGTAATGAGAAAAATCTAAAATTGCAGTTTTGCTCAAAATACGTGACACTGCAATTTATTTATGATTTTTTTATTAATAATTAGATGAGTATTTTTAAGCATTTCCCAGGAACAGAAAAATGCACTTACCTGCAGAGATTTCCACACATTTCTAAGGGATTCATAGACCTCAAAGCAACCATGTTAAGACCCTTTGCATCATGTGGTATTTGGGCTAGAGTTAAAATATTTTCATATTGGTGCACTACCACATTGGATATCTGAAGGGCTGTAATTAGTAGCACCTCTTCTTTCCACCCAGTCTCTCAACAATCTGATAAAATTTTCAATTATATAATATCTTTAAAAAAATCCTGCTTGCCTGTTTATGACAAAATAGAGGCCGGGACGTTGGACTGGGGTTAATGGGGAGCCCAGTGGTTGTCTTAAACGAACGCAAGATTAGCCTGATATACCAAACCAAATCCTGGCAATCTGGACCAGGCTGTCCTCTCTCCCTGTGAGTCCTGACAGAGTAAATACTAAAGGAAGGAAGAGAAGGGGTGAAAGACAGTCTTGAATAGTAACCTCCCTCTGAGGGAAGGAAAGTAGTGGAGCTAAAATATAGGTAGTTATCCGTACTTCGCAAATGTATTAACAAGTTAAGTCCCTCCAGCCCTCCAGAGGCGGAATAAGTGGTGGAGAGAGGCTTGGGAAAAGCCCTCCCCACCGGAACCAGGAAAGCATTAGAGATTTCCCCTCAAAAGCTCTGACTATAGATGACAGGTACTTAAATGTATGTAAGAGGGACTAGACAGTTTAAATATGTACTATGAAGACTCCTCAACCCAAGTAATTTATACCCAGGTTGCCTCACTGGAATCATTGGTGCCGGCAGCACCTTGTCACAAGAGACATTTATGCAGGCTGATTATGAGGGCTCTTCCCTGATACCACTTTGTCTCCTGGCAACGCGGCTCCACCTCTGCATCCAGAAGAGGCAAGTTTCCCAAGTCCATTGTCCTTGTGAGGAGAAATTATATGCACTTTACCTTGATGCAATACTTTACATTCCCACAGGGTTACATTTTTCCTTACTGCATTTGCAATAGG
>PVJO010034920.1:0-10448 GCA_004026905.1 Hystrix cristata | reverse complement strand
CAGGCCCCAGGTCTGCTTTGCTCTGCATCCACACAGTCTGCCCTCCAGGGGGACAGCAAGGGGGCCACGTCGCACTCAAGGCCACCTGGAAAAGGCGTCTCCCAGATAGGAGGCCCCTGGTGCCCTCTGTCCCCTGCTGTGGTGACCGTGGACAAGCATGCTGTCCTCAGGACCCAGGGCAGGGGGAACTGAGTCCCCACTCCCGCAGGACATTATCCTGGGTGACTCTCTCAGGCCCCATCATGGGGGGTGGGGGGCTGGAGTCCACAGAGGGTCTGAGGCTTGGAAGACAGAGGGAGGGGCCACCAGCCACCGAGGACAGAGCCCAGCAAAGGCCAGGGGATGACAGTCCTCAGAGATCTCAGAAGGAACCTGCCCTGGGGACACCTGATGTCAGCCCATGGGCCCCCTTTCTGACTCGGACCTCTCTGTGCACCCCATGTCGGGAGACGGGATGAGCCATAGGAGAATAAATCTGTGTCGCTTTAACCCAAGTCCGAGGTCATTCATTACAGAAGCATTACAGAAGCATTAAAGAACCACAGCCCCTCCTCTGTGGTGGGCTCTGGGGATGACACCTGAATTCAGCCAACCTTGGACCATTTGGTGCACACACCCACAGTCCCTCAGACTCAGAAGGCTGAGGCAGGAGGGGCTGGTGTGGTCTGCAAACCCAGACGCAAGCTGGCTGTGCCCGCCCTTATGCAGCCCTGGGACGTGTTCCGCATGCTGATGTTACACAGGCGTGAGCGCACACACAAACAGTAGCGCCGCCTGAGGGCCCCTCAGGTGGCATGCGGGAAACCGAGGCAGGCCCCGCCCCCACTGCCTGACTCCAGGCCCGCCTCTCCCTCCGGAACCTGGCCCACAGTTTGCCACCCCGTGTGGCTTCGCCACATCTGCAGTGGAGGCCAAGCCAGCCCAGCTGAGGCAGCCCGCCCAGCCCCAGCGGCCAAGGACACCCGGGGGCGCCAGCGCCCGACCAGCCAGCCCAGATCCCACCGCCGGCCCCTGCTGTCTGGCAAGCTCCTCCCGCTGGAGCAACGCCCCTCCCCCGGAGCACCGACCGGAGGGCGGGCGCGGTCCATGGCGCACGGGACCAGAGGGTGCAAGAGGTACCGCGCAGGCACAGTGGGGGCCCTCTGCTGTGGGAAAGGAGAGTTATGCGCAGACCCAGCCACTCCGCGGGAGAATCTCTTGCATGTCAGAGTTCAAGCTCAGCCTGAACAAGAGACCCGCTCGTTAAAACAAACAAAAGAATATGTATACATATATATAAAACTAACCATTTTTTAAATGAGAACGATATGTAGGTGTATATTAAACTTTCCAAAATGCCAGCTAAGGCCCTCAGCAGAACCCCTGGGAGCAGGCTGTGGGGTGTGTGTGTGATGGGATTCTAATTTGTTTTTCTTCTTCTTCCATTTATTTATGTATTTTTGTTTTTTTGAGACAGGGCCTTGCTATGTATTCCAGGCCGGCCTCGAATTTACAGAGATCTTCCTGCCTCAGCCTCCCAAGTGCTGGGATTACATGCACACCCGTGCCATGCCTGGCTAATGTATGTCCTTCTATGTGCTTGAAATTTGTTACAAGCTGGAGCAGCGAAACAGTCCCACCTTGTCCCCAGGCCTCCTCACAGACCCCTGTGCACTAGGCTTCGAGAGATCTTTAGGGTCTTTCACACACACTGCTTCTCACCCCGCACCCTGGGGAGGGGTCCACACGCCCGATCACTGTGCCCCCGTGACCCACTGTGTCCAGGGGGACACGGTCACGCCCCGGGGTGGGGCAGGGGAGGGCAAGGCAAATTCCAGCGCTGAGCAGAAGCAGCAGGGTGACAGGGTGAGTGCGGCCTCAGGCCCCAGCACCCCATTTGCAGTGACGGTAGGCAACAGGGAGCAGCATGCGGGGCGCAGGCCGGGGGGTGCGGACGGGTGTAGAATGGGGACTTGGAGAGGCCGGTGATGGTCGCACAACACGGGCCATCTCGATGCACCGACCCGCGCCCTGCAGAGTGGTGCCGGCGAAGCGCTCCGCTCGGCCCGTTTTACCGCCCTGGAGGAGAACCGCGGACGGCGAAGGGGTAGGAAGTGCAGAAGGCCTCGGCCTGAGCCCCGCGAGGACTTCAGGTTTTGAAGGGCTCCCGGACGGGTGCTGCGGGCCAGCAGCCGAGCGCCCCGGCCCCGCGAGGTGGCGCGGCCGTGCCCGGGTGCGGGGCGCTCGGCGAGACGGGGGCGCCCCGGGAGGCACCTGCGCCGGGCGGCGGAGGCCGGATCGGAGCTGCGGACCAACGTGCGGTCGGGGATGTGGCCCTCCTCCCGGTGACACGGGCGGCGTCTGGGCCCCGACGGCTGCCGCCTGTGCCTCCAGCTGTGCCCTCCTCGCAGGACCTGGCCTGGTGCTGCCAGGCGACATGGACCGCGGCGCGGTCAGGAGGCGGCCGGCTGGGGACCTGCGGCGCGCTGTGCAGCGGGAGAGGACGGCGGCCCGTGCGGGTGCCCGGCCCCGCTGCTCGGGGTGCTCCGACCGCCCCGTCCCGCGAGGGGCCGCCAGGCGCCCACTGCGGCCCCGGGGACGGCAGCCCTCCGCCCTCCCCGCCCGGCCCCTCCTTCCCTGGGGACCCTCCAGCGCCCCGCACCTCTGTCTCAGTCCGAGGCTCCCCTTCCTGCGGGGGCGCCCTGCTCCCCACCCCGGCAGCCCCGCTGCCCGCTCCCCCAACCCGCTCCCTTATCTGGGTCCACCCTACAACATCGCAAGCCGGTCCCCATGGCAACGGGGCAGATGGCGGCTGCGATTAGCCCTCCCCCTCCCGCAGCTCAATCCGTCTTTGAAATTAAATCAGGGCGATAACATCGCGGGCAGGGAGGCAGGGAGGGGCGCCCCACCCACCGCCCCAGGCCGAGGGGGAGGGGACGGGGTGGCCCAGCCCGCCTTGTGACCTTGGCCGGGTCTCAGCCTCCGAGCCTCGACGTCCAGGTCTGTAAATGGGGTGGATGTTCTGCCAGGGGAAGGCGGGTGCCCCGCGGGGCTGAGGACCTCTGAACTGCTGTGCTGGAGCCCTGGGACTAGTGGCACCCCCAGATCTGCCGTGACTGAGGGGCATCTCCACCAGGACTCAGTGTCCTGATGTGTAATGTTCCTGTGTCACCGACTCAGTACAGGAAGGATGTTGCCTTTTTTTTTGCCTTTTTTTGGTAGTATTTAAAGTGGAACCCGGGGCCTTTATACCAGCCCTTTTGTTTGTTTCATTTTGAAACAAAGTTTTGCTAAGTCACTATGTAGCCCAGGCTGGGTTTGAATTCGTAATCCTCCTGCTTTAGCCTCCCAGAGTGCCACCACACCCAGTCGGAAGGATGTTTTTTTGTTTTTGTTTTTGTTTTTGTTTTTTGGGTGGTGCGGGGGATCGAACTCAGGCCCTTGTGCTTACAAGGCAAGCACTCTAATTACTGAGCTAAATCCCCAGCCCCCAGAAGGGTGTTTTTGAAAGCCAGCAGACCCACCCTCTCCGCAGGAGACTTTGGGTCCCTTCAGACAGCCAGAGACCTGAAAGGCTACAGTTGGCTGGATGGCATCAGAGACCAGAGGGATGAGAAGGTGTTAGCTGTGTGGGTTGGTTGTGGGGCTCCAGGTAAGGGATCTCTATACACCAACCTCAAAGGTGGGAAAGGGGGTGGAGTACTGAGTTGGGGAGCAGAGGAGGGGCCATGAGGAATCTGGAAGGAGGCAGAAGGCAGCAGGCATGGCCAGTGCAAAGGTCCTGGGGCAGGAACAGGCTGGGTATGTGTTCGGGGCAGCAGAGAGGCTGGAAGAGCCAGGGGTGTCATGGGCCAAGTGACATGGGCCTGTGTGGGCAACGTGGGTTTCCCAGCCCTGTGCAGCCATCCGTGTGAGATGGGGGTGGGGCCCTTTACTGCCGCAGTTCCTACACTAGACACACAGTCAGGCCTGGGGGCCCCAGATGAGATGATGGTTGGCCCAGGCAGAGGGGACAGCACAGCGTGGACACTGAGAGGGTGGGGAGTGGACAGGGCCGTGGCTGGGGACCCCTTCTCCCCTGGGCACTTTCAGATTCCTCCTTTCTGGTGGTAAAGCAGGGCTCAGCGTCTGTACAGGGCCTCGGGGTACCAGGGACAGAGCTGCATCCTGCATGCTGCTCCTGGGCTGCGGCTCCTGGGGTGTCAGGCACACGGGCCCTGCAGATGCCCACCTTCCTGCCAGCTGCGATCACATCCGCCCAACAACAGTCCCAGCTAAGCAGCCACTCGACGTGGGTCAGGGGACAGAGATCAGGTGGTCTGAGCCATGTGGGGCTTTGATGAAGTTAGTCCTGGGGCAGGACGGGGCGTGGGGTCCCACCTCCTGAGGGCCAGGACGGCCTGGCTTCCAGTAACACAGTTAGCAGCCTTCAGCTGCCACCAGGGAACCAGGGGCCACCGCACACACAGGGGCTCTGCGTGCGCCAGAAGAGCCAGCCTCGTCTCCGCCCTCCAGTCCAGAACTCCGGGGGTGTCTTCTGAGCACAGTCCTTGGCTCCTGCTGCTCCTGGAATAGTGTGCCTCCCTCTTCCACTCCACGTTGTTTATGGGGCGCCACCGAGTGGGGTGCCGGCACACAGAAGCGACCCTGTCGCCAGCCAGCCCTGAGCCCCAGACTGGAACCACCTCCTTTTCTGGCTGCCATGCCAGCTCTGGAGGAACCAGGAGTTGGAAGCAGATGGGTCCATCCCGTAGATTTGCTCATGTGCACGCGTGCACATGCACACACGCTCACGCACACGCACGCACTATCTTGGGCTGTTGCTGTAATGATAATAATTGTTATTTTAAAGGCAAAGTCATTTGGAGTCAACACCCAGGGTGGGGTTCTGGCTATGCCTCTTGCCAGCTGCAGGACCCCTCTCCGTGCCTCAGTTTCCTCCTGAGCTCCTGGGGCAGTGGCCCCAATCTGGGAAAGGGGTGGGCGCTAGATGTGACTGTGTGTCCTGCCCTGTTCTCTGGGCCTTTGTCTCGCTGCTTCCACCCAGGTCCCCACAGCCCAGGGGCCCCGAGGAGCCGCTCCTCACCTCTGACTCTAAGGTCCCTCCCGTCCCTGCCCCCCATGGCTGCCCTGCTTCTCTCCAGGGTTGGTTGTCCTCAGGACCCTAACCCCAGCAGGGAGGAATCTGAATGACCCCTAGCTGTATCCCAACACCTAGAACAATGCCTAGCACAGGATAGGTACTCCATTACTATTCCTTCAATTGCATGGAAATAAAAGGCCAGTCTGGGTGTGTGGTGCCACCTGCAACCCCAGTGCTCAAGAGGCTGAGGCAGGAGGATCTCCAGTTCCATCTCACCCAGGTGACTTAGAGACTTAACGAGACTGTCTCAAAATTTAAAAGGCTGCAGAAGTAGTTCCATGTGAAGGACCTGGGTTTGCTCTCTGTGGGGGTTGGGTGAGCTCGGGAATCAGGATGGCTTAGGCTGTGTGAGACCCTGGGGTTGATCTCTAGCACCACAGAAGCACGAAATAAATACATAAAAAGTACCTCATACATCTCTAAGTTTGAAATTGTTTTAAAATAAAACTTTGAAATACACGTTTTAAAAAGATGTGCTCAGCCAGGCATGTGGCACACGCCTGTAATCCCAGCACTCAGGAGACTGAGGCAGGAGAATCATCATGAGTTTGAGGCCAGCCTGGGCTACGTGCCAAAACCCTGTCTCAAAAAACTAAAAACCAAACCAAACTAAAACAAAAAAAATCAGAAAAATAAAAAGACTGGCACTCATAATCAGAACACAAACCCTCTCCTCTTCTTCATCACCAGCCTCCTCCATGACGGAGAGCTCACTACCTGCACAGGAGTCTGCCTTGATCTGCCTTGGAGAAAGCTCTGCCTCCCCAGGCTGGGACATGCTCCTCCCAGCCCCATTCTCCCAGCCCCTGGGAATCAGGACTAAGCATGAACAGGTGTTCACTGGAAGAGCAGCATGTGCAAAGGCCCTGAGGCTGCAGGGTGATGGAGCAGTGGAGGAACAGAGGGAAAGCCAGTGTGGCTGGAACACAGAGAGACAGGATGGTGCTGGGAGGCCCCAGAAGGGTGGGCAGGGTCCCCGTGGTGAGGGTGAGGTAGGGTCCTTCTGCGCATGGTGGAGGGCGCCCTGGATGGCTAAAGCAGGCAGGCAATGGAACGCACCATTCTGGGTCCCCTGGACCCCCCCCCACAGAGCCGGCCAGGCGCCCCGCCAAGCTCACTGCCAGGCACCTTTATTAACTTCAGCTACCATCGACCCCGGCCACGGTCTGGCCAGGCAGGCACGCACGCGCTAGGGCCCGTGGGCGGCGCTCACTTGTCCACCCGCTTCAGCTGCTCCTTCCCGTTGATGGTCACTGAGCGGAGCTGCCCGTCCTGCTCCACCTCCACGCGCTCCTGCCCGTTCTCCACGATGCGCTTGGTGGTCACCTTGTGCCCGTTGACCACCTCGGTGGACGACATCACCGACTTGAAGCCCGAGCTGCCTGCGCCTGAGCCCCCGAAGGTGGCGGCCGAGAAGGCGGTGCGGGCCCCGCCGCAGCCCAGGGCGTCCAGGGACGAGGAGACCTCCATGAAGTCCGGGAACTCGCCGAAGCCCAAGAAGGCGCCACGCAGGCTGGGCCCACGGCCACCGCCGCCGCCACGCTCGCTGCCCCGGAAAGGGATGTCCCAGAAGTCGAAGGAGAAGGGGTCAAAGCCACTGAAGAACTCCCGGAAGATGTCCTCGGGGCTGCGGAAGGTGTAGCTGCTGCCGAAGGGACTGCGGAACAAGGGACTGGCCCCGCCGCCCTCCTGCCAGCTGTCGCAGCCTGCACGATCGTACACGGAGCGCTTCTTGGGGTCGGACAGGACCTCGTAGGCCTCAGACACTTGCTTGAACTTCTTCTCGGCCTCCTCTTTGTTGTCTGGGTTCTTGTCCGGGTGCCAGCACAGGGCCAGCTTGCGATAGGCCTTCTTGATATCCTCGGCGGAAGCTCCGGCCTGCACACCCAGCACCTCATAGTAGTTAGCCATGGCGAGGTGGCCAGGGGTGGCCTCGGGGACAGGTGCGAGGCCGGGCGGCTCCCTGAGTTGGCGGCGGAGTCCTGGTGGGAAGCTGCAGGGTCCGGGCGAGACTGTGCCCCTTGGTGGGCTTAGCTTGTCATAGTCCCCTCTGCAGAGGGGCAGGGACAGTGCCACTGCAGGTCCCCTGCAGAGCTGGGGCCCTGGGCTTTGTGACATCAGTTTCCAGGGTGTGGCACTGGGGCACCCCGGGGTGCTGGCTGAGTCCCCGGGAGCAGCTCAGAGTGGGACACCACACAGCCTCTGGGCCTAGGAGGCCTTCGAGGTCGGGTCAGGGGCAGGGGAGGAACCGAGGGCTTCCTGGGACACGCATCCTTGTGTCCTTGGGGCCCAGTGGCCAGGTGGCTGCTGTGTAGCAAGGAGGCCTGAGGTAAGGGATCAGACTGGCCAGGGGTGGTAGCAGGAGTTTATTTATCTTGCACCCCATTATGGCATCAGATCCTCAGGGATAAGCGAGCTCCACACAGACAGGGACCTCTGCCAGCATCTAGGATGTGCCAGGCACACGGTGGCATTTGGCGACTGTTTGTTGAATGAACGAAGCTCAGAGATGCGCAGCAACATGTCCCTCACAGCACGTGAGGGAGAAGAAAGTCGGAACTCAGGCTGTCTGGGGTTGCCGTGGACAGTGAGCTCGTAGAAGATCCCAGTCCACTCTGGAGAGGCACACAGAGATGGATAATAAGCTAAACAAGTGAGTGCAGAGGGCTGAACAGTCCCCCCAACCCCCAAAACACCTTGCTCCCCTCCCAATCCCTGCAAACCCTGCATGAGCTTATTTGGAGAAAAGGTCCTTGTGGGTCCTGAATACAGCAAGCATCCTTATGAGTGACGCAAAAAGACAGACCGGGGTAAACTGCCGGCAAAACCACTGCCAGGAGAAGAAAAGCCAGGACGTTCTCCCGCACAGTGCAGGCCCACCAAGAAGCTGGCCCTGGAGTCCAGGCCTCCAGAACCGTGAGAGAATAGAGTTCTGCTCTTTGCAGCTCCTTTTTATTCGTTTGGTTTTGCTCTTTGAGACAGTTCAGGCTGGCCTTGAACTCACTATGTAGCCTGAAGTTGCAGGGATCCTCCTGCCTCTGCCTCCTAAGTGCTGGGATTACAGGTGTTTGCCACCACGCCTGGCAGATTTCTGTCCTTTGAAGCCACCCAGTTTGTAATCATCTGTTACAGCAGCCCTAGGACGAGGTGAATGGCACAGTGGCCCTGGGCATTTCTGTTTCACTCCTGTCCTGGGGACGGATTATGTCTGGGAATGGTAACTAAGAACACTACTCACAGCAATTCCTACCCTTGCGCCACCCCAACCAGTGTCGCCAGTGTCACGACACCATCCCTCCCAATGCCACAGGGTGGGGTACTGCTCCTTCTGGAAGCTTCTGCGAGTCCCCAAGCACCCGCTGGAGAGGTGCCAGAAGGGATTGAGCAGCTCTGTGACTCCCGCCAGTGACATCGGCAGTGGCGAGAGGGTGGGTGGTGCCTGGGTGCCACATTAGTGAAGGATGGTGGTGAGGATGGCCGTAGAAGAGGTCACAGTGAGGGGACGGTGCCAGCTGCAAGAAGGACTCGATGGTGGCGCGGCGGGCCTGTGCTGGTGAGTTCTGGATTTGCTACCCCAGCAGGGCCAGCCTCTCCCTGGGCTGTCTCACACCCTGGAGAGCGTGAGGGTGGCCAGAGTCCCCCTCCTCCCTGTGAGTCCAGTCAGAGCTGCTGAGGGGAAAGAGGCAGCTACACGCCCATGACGTGAGGACGTCGGGAGTCCCCGCACCATCCGCAAGGCCCCAGCTCCAGCCGTGGGCCGAGCCTCGGGCGGGGACGTCCTGGAGCTCAGAGTGCAGCCTTCCCACATGGTCCCTCCCTCCGAGGGCCTCCCTGACCCCCGTCCCCAGGTCGCCCAACAGCTGTGTGAGCTTGGGCTAAAGGTCACCCTGCCCGTGACAGTCGATGGCTGTCTTCATCACAGCAATGGTGGCCGGGGGCAGGGAGGTGATAGCGGAGGTGCCGGGAGGTGACGGTGAGTCTGCTGGAGGTAGCCATGGAGGTGGTGGCGCTGGAGGGCGCAGCGGTGGTGGGGTGATGATGGTGATGGTTAAGGTGGCCCTGGCTGGGGTGGGGATGGTGGTCTTGACGATACTGCCCACAGGGGATCTGGGACCTGGGAACTGGCTCCAGGGACAATGTCCCCTCCTGCAAGGACTTCTGAGCATGTGGTCCTAAAGCCTAATGTGTTTGGGCACCCTGAGGGGCGGCAGGGGACCCCCGAGGTCCCTCCACGGGGTCTGTGCTCCTGCCTACCTCTAGCCGAGGAGTCTCTCTCCCCTCCAAGCCGTCGTCCTCACTCACTGGAGGGGCGGTGGTGCCCCTTCCTGGCGTCATCCCCTTGGCCTCCTCCTCTGATGCCCCACGACTCTCATCCCAGGCCACCCCTGGGGCCACAGTCTGAAAAGAGAAAGGACCCCAATACCCAGCTGACCTGCGACAGTGCCTGTCCCACTGCCCAGGGGGCCCAGAGAGGGCTGGGCACATTCAAGGTCACACAGCAGTCCCAGGAAGTCCTCCCGGGAGCCGATGGGCTGATTAGGCAGCGATCGGTATTCTGAACAGCCAGAGGCCCCTCTGTGTCTCCGTAATTAATGGAGTGGCTTTTTAAAAGGATTCTAATCACCCCCGATGCTATCTGCTTATCACTAGCGTCCCTAATTAGATGATCCTGGCAGTCACTCGGCTAATTCCCTCCAGCCCGCGCAGCCCTGCCTGCCAGGCGGCCCCCCCAGTCCTCCCCGGCCTGTCCAGATGGGCAGTTTGGGGCCTCTCGCCCCACAGGCCCTGGCGCTTTAACCGCATTACCCCCAGGATGGATGGGTGACAGCGGTGGATGGATGGGCCGCTGGGTGCACGAGTGGCAGGTGAGTGACGGGACTGAGTGGCAGACAACTAGGAGGGTGAGTAGATGGATAGACGGGCTGACGGACAAAGGGACAGATCGCACAGTGGTCAGGGGCTCCGCCTGCCACAGGTTCGAATCCAAGCTGTCACTTCCTAGCTGTGTGTTCTTGGGGAAGTCACTTAACCTTGCTGTGTCTCAGTGTCCTCTCTTCATCTGTACAACAGGAATAGCAACTAATCCGGACTTAGGAGCCTGCTTAGAGCAGACTCAGCACCGTGTGCCTGTTGCCTGATTTCCCACAGGGTTGGCCACGCGGGTGACAGATAGAGGGAAGAACAGACTCCGAAGGAGAGAAGGGCTGACGTGGTGGGTGAGCGAGCACGGGAGAGCAGGTAGGGCCACAGAGTGTGCACTGGCACTGGTGGGCCAGGTGTGGTGTGACTTCACACAGAAGGAAATCTGTGTGCTCACTGGGAAGTG
>PVJO010034919.1:0-10449 GCA_004026905.1 Hystrix cristata | reverse complement strand
GTTTCCCACTTGGCTCCATGCTGAATGGCATTCGTATAGCCATCCTTTCAACACTGGTGATTTACTATAAAACATTTTTGGAACTGCCAAGAAGATGGGATAGAGAGGTGGGAGGATAGCTAAGAGAATTTCTTGTCTGTCATGATAGGGAGTCATGGGTGAGTTTTAAAATTAGTAGAGAAACAGCAGTGTAAGTGTATTTAGAAATACTGAGTTTCTTCTTGTTGGAAGGAAAAGCTAGACTATGAGACTGCCCTGAGGGGTGAGGAGGCAGGAGGGAGGGTTGCTGGTTGCCTGTTAGAAGCTCTCCTTACCCCTCAATTATTTTTTTAGTGAAGGTAAAACTTACATAGCACAAAATTAATCATTACCCATTTAGAAGGGTACATTCAATGGCATTGAATGCACTCACAGTGTTATGTAACTGTCACTTCTGTCTGTCACAAGATATTTTCGTGCCCCCAAAGGAAACCGAGTCCCTGTGAAGCAGTCACTCCGTATTCCTCCATCTCCCCCCTCTCTAGTCTGCAGCAGCCACTGGTCTCTGCTTCTTGTCGCTATGGATTTGCCTGCTCTGCAAGTTTCATGCACAGTATCAAATCTCATGTGTTGTATTTTTTTCACTTAGTATAATGTTTTCAATGTTTTTCCGTTTTGTACCATGTATTCGAATTTCGTGCCTATGACTGAATAACATTCCATTTTCATTACATGGGTGATACCTTTCTTTATTCATCTGTTGAGGGACATTTGAGTTATTTCCATTTTTTGGCTATTGTGAATAGTGCTGCTATGACCAGTCTTGTAGAAGTATTTCTTCGGATACCTGCTTTTAGTTTTTCTGGGCATGTACCTAGGAGCGGAATTGCTGGGTCATGTGGTAATTCTGTGTTTTCACTTTTTGAGGAGGTACACAACTGTTTCCAACTGTGGCCGCACCATTGTACATTCCCACCAGCTATGTGTGAGGGTTGTAACTTCTCTACATTCTTACTGACACCCGTTACTTTGTTGAAAATTGTGGCCATTCTATGGACATGAAGTGGTACATCATTGTGGTTTCAATTTGCATTTCCCTAATGGCTCATGACGCTGAGTGTCTTTTTATGTGCTTGTTGGTTATTTGTATGTGTTTTTCAGAGACGTGTCTATTTAAGAGCTTTACACATTTTTAAACTGTTTTCCTTCTTGTTGAATTGTGTGAGTTCTTTATATATTGTGGATACTAGAGGCCTATCTGAGCTATGATTTGCAAATATTTTCTCCTATTTTGCAGGTTTTCACTTTCTGGATAGTGTTTCTACTTGATTTTTAAACTGTATTTATATATGGTTTTGATTTTTATGAATAACTTAAAATTAGCAAAAGTGTAAAAAGCAGAGATAATAAAGAGGTAATATTTTAGGAAATGGTAGAGTAAATATCTTAGTATACAAAGAACTAATACACATTTCTAAGAAAGACAGACTCCAATAAAATAACTGAACAAGGATTGGTAACTCAAAAAGGAAGATAAAAATTCATAATCATATGGAAAATTAGTAAATAATATAAGTTAATGTAAAATTATATTTTAAAAATTGCATATTATCAGGGCATACAAAATAGGCACTCTTCTGATGGTGAAAGTATGACTTTTTGGAAGTTATTTGGTCCACTGTATCAAGAATTGTAAAAATATTGTTACTCTTTGATCCAGTACTTCAACTTCTGTCTCCTAAGGTAAAAGAAAAGTAAAATACATACAAAGATGTTTGTCACAGTGTTAGTTTAGTAGTGCTATAAACCACCTGACCATACAGGAGAAGGTAGATGGGTTTATTCCTGATATGCCAAGCACTCAAGAGATGTCTAGTACACAGTAGACACTAAATAAACATTATGCAACCATCCAAAATTATATTTAAGAATTATTTTCACTAATACGTGAAATTCTTAGTCTTTAGGGGAAAATAAGATTAAAAGTCTCATCTGGAATGTGGTCTAACAACCTTTTAAAAAAGGTTTTAATAGTAAAAATAAAGATGAAGAGAAAACAAGAATAAAGGAAATAAAAATATTATGCCTTCCTTCTGGGTGGTGGAATATTAAATAACCAAAAATCTGCTGTTTCCTTTGGTGCTACACAATTATCCGGCCCTCCTTGGCCAGGACCGTTTTCCCAGGACTTCGCTAGCTTGGAAGGAGGGTACTTGCTGGTGGAGGCTTCGCTTTCCCCTTCAGGTTGTTTAAAGGCTCCAAGGACATCTGGACTCTTTGCTGAGCATGCTGGGAAATGCAAAATACAGGAAAGTTACCCTCAAGTTCTTACTGTCACCTCTTGTGCACCATGGATTAAGGACACAGAATTCAAGGAGCCGCTTAAGGAGCTCACATTCAAGGTCTGATAAATCCATCAGGGGTCCACACCTGCAGCAGAGGGTGACGCTGCTAACAGGTGTTCTGTCAGTGCCTCTGGTGTACCCATCACAGTCCAGGGACATCTGTCAAGTGACAGCCAGGTCTGGCACACCGCAGTGCTTGTTTTGAATGACAACTCTTATCCTCTATTTTTTTCTTGTGGTTTCCTTGTGGAAATGCAGACCTACTCACTGATGGTACTGTGTGGATACGGACTGCCCCTGAGTGCCAAGCACAGCCAGAATCTGTGTTTGTACTCTGTGTGCATATGTGTACAGCATTTGCGTACACACTCACTTACTTATGTGTGTGTGTGCGTGAGTAGCTGGTTTCCACCATTGAGCTGGCATCGGCTGCGGAACAAGGCACAAGCGCGAGTTTCTGGTATGCTTCTGGCATTCGCCCTGCATGCTGCTTCCCTGCCCTGCTCCGGGGCTGCCTGCGGCTGCCAGCAGGCTCTGCAGAGGGAAGATGGGTCCCTGAGCATGACTGTGGGGTGGGGCTGAGCCAGGGGACCTTGGAGAGCACAGAAGGAGCCTTGAAGAGGAGAGCCCTGGCCTGCTGGCCAGCAGGCAGACCAGTCCTCTGTTTGTACCCACATCGGGGACAGCACGTCCCCCAAGGCCCCTCTCTGCTGCCTGCACCCTGGGAGACTCCTGTGATCTGAAGGTTGCTGGTGGGAGCCAGAGCTGGGCAGCCGTGATGAGCCCTGCCTACCCGCTGGCTTGGTGCAGCTGTCCCAGGGAGGGGACCAAAGGCCCCCAAGGAACGGGGGGAGGGAGGCAGCTGCTGGTGGCAGGCGCAGGGCCAGGCCCAGGACAATGGGGTGGAAGGTTTGTGTTCAGAGCCCAACAGGTGGGGCTTTGTGTCCTGGGTGCCCTCGTCCAGAGGGGCGGCCACAAGCAGATCTCTTCTGAATGTAGCATCCTGTCATCCGGGCAGCCCTTGGCCACCTTCCGGTCACTCACCCTGCAGGGGCTACACCAGGTCCTTCCACCCCACCCCTGTGGTGCAGCCTGGTGAGGTTCCCTTTGGAGCCCAGCCCCGTGTGCCCTGGGTGGCTCGGCCTCGGGTAGGCCTTTTGGGGCTAAGGATTTCCTGGCCTTGTGGGGCAAGCTCTGTCCCCGCCTTTTCCCAAGGATGGCTCCACCAAGGCAGGTCCTCCCTTCTGGAATGTGGCTCACAGTGGGGTGCTGGTGGTGTGGGGTCCAGGAGGTGGCAGAGACCCACCTTTGCCCGGTTTAGCAGAGGAGCGAGCTCCTAAGGGACTGGAGTGGGTGTTCTGGCAGGGGCGTGTATGGGGTGCTGAGGGGTCTAAGGAGGGACGTGAGGACTTTGTGTAGGCGGGGAGGATCAGCCTACAAAAGTGGCTTCCAGGAACTCAGCCTTGAAGTACTTTCACATCCTAATCACGGCACAAGAGAGAAAACCCGGCGGTAAAAATATCCTGTGCAGAGGCCCAGAGGCATGAAGGAGAGCTGGGTTCTAGGCACAGTGAGAGCTTTGGGATCTGCGGTGGGAAGAGAGGAAGGGTCAGGGAGGCAAGGCCAGGGAGGAAGGCAGGGCTCAGGCTGTGTGTGTTCTCAGAGACATTAAAGGTGTGTGGAGGGCAAAGTCAGTTTTGTGTTTTAGAAAAGTAGATTTTACCAGCAGGATAAGGAAGAGGCAGGTGGGAGAGATGGGCAAGGAGAGCCATTTGGATGCTGTTAAAAAGTCTAGACTAGATACAAAAGCATTAAGGGGTACTGGGGGAGGCAACTCCTGGTGGAAGGTCAGGGGCCACTGGAGACTGTTCACTGCCTCAGCAGGGGCCAGATGACTGGAGACATGGTCACAAACACGTAAGAGGACTGGATAAAGAGACCTAATACGCAAGGAGATGCCCATCACACAGTAACAGAAATTCCAACCTCACTTCCCCAGTGCCTTCCCAGGGCTCCTGCACCTCAGATAAACTTCTTGCCTCTGAGTCTCATCTCAGAATCTGTGTCTGTGGGGACCCAAACTAAGACAAATTCTTCCCCAAAGGATGCTACAGCACCTGTTCTCCATAAAGAAAAACCAAATAAAATTAGAGTATTACTTGATGCCTTAACTAAAAATAAATCCCACGTGTACAAAAGATGTAACTATGAAAACCAAACCTTTTACACTTTTAGAAGAAAATATGACAGAATATGTTTATGATTTTATTTAGAGTAGGCAAAAATTCTTAAGGCACCAAAAGCACAACAGTGACGGGAAACATGGATAAAATTGTGAACTTTGTCACCAAAGATGCCATTGTAAATAGAGACGGGCCTGGGCCTTAGTTTGTGATGGAGAAAACAAAGAATTGGCGTATGAGTTACCTTTCTCAAGTCAATGAGAAGGTAACTGTTTTCAAGAGAGCAGATTTAATACAGGACATTTATAAATTACAATATTCACCCATACGCCAAATGCAGGAAGAGTGCTGAATACCTGCCTATGCACTGGAGACCCGAAAGATCCAGTCAAGGGCTGGGAGCCCACAGCACTGTCCCGTGTATGTCTGTGCCCACAGATGATGGCTGAAGAAATGTTTTCTGGACCCAGGATACGATGCTGACCGCAGAGATGATGACCAGAGCCCCCCTGAAGCAACAGCAGCCATCCTCAACGACAGCAAGGCCCTGAACTCCTTCCTCAATGAGAACAACCAAGCTCCTTTTAGGAGAACCAGCCACAGCAGAGCTTCTCCTGGGAAGCAGCCTGCCACTACCTTCTGTTCCGGCTCTCCTTTATGTTGTGTCGGCAGCAGTCCTCAGGTGGATCCTCTACACCCAGGACCACGCCAACGCAGCCCAGCTGGGCGTTCTGGCTCAAATTGACCATAATAAATCCACCACAGTTGGTAATAAAAACATATAAGACATATATACAGCACTAGCACGGATGTATAAGGAGACAGGCTCTCTAATGGGAAATGGACAGATACGAACTAGCATTTCATGGTGGAGGAACGGCCAACTAGTGCATGACTTTTCACACTCATTCTGTTGGTGACGAAACAAGTGCTGTAAGTAGGTGAAGCCAACTGGGCCATTGTTTCCTGGTGCTTATCCTGAGGCCCAGCAGGTTCACTTCTCGGCACCTGTGTACCAGGGTGTGTAACCGAAGCACCGGATAATCCATTCGTAATTATAAAAAGCTGAAAACAACTGCAGTGTCCATCTGTGTGAGAATGGCCAGATAAATTGGCACAGTGGAATACTAATCAGGGGTATATTCCTTCAACCTGGGTAGCTCCAAACAATTATAAATATTGAGAAAAAAGCAAGTAGGAGTTCAGCTTCTGCTTACGATAGAAAGGGAAAAAAAAGCAAGTAGCAGACATGGTGCTTCCATTTATATACCATTTATATATATAGTTTGAAAACATGAAAACACACAGCATATTGGTTTGGATGCACACATTGGAATAAATGTTATAAAAACATGCAGGAAGGTGATAAACACCAAACTCAGGCCCACGGTCATATTTGGAGAGCGATGGAGCAGGATGGATTTGGGCTGGACCCTCGGAGAGCTCTGCTCTGCCAGGCGTGACAGAATGTTACGGGTGGATAATGCTTGATGAGTACCCTGGTGAAACTGCATTATTAGTGTTATTATTATTATTTCAGTTTTCTGTATAATTGGAAATCAGTGAAAAGAAGAAACAGAGGCTGGTGAGGGACTTTACAAGGTGTAACAAATACAGTGAATGCTGCTACCCAGCACCATCCCGTGGAAAGGCAGATTCGTGAGAACATCAATCACAGTGTGTCCTCGTCCACTTTATTCACTGCATCTGGCCCCGTATGCTCTGTGGCCATTGCCCAAGGTCAAAATGACCACAAGAAGTGAATGTTTTTAACTGACTCAGGATATTGAGGCAGCCACGACAACATGACTAAAGACACTCAAGCCAGAGGACTTCTAGAAGTGCTCTAGAAAGTGGCAAGAAGAAAGTGTGTTAGAAGTGACAGGGAGTATTTGGGGGGGATTCATGGCAGTGTGTCTTTTACTGTAATAAATTTTGCTGTAATAAATCTTAACAATTTTTAAATATTCACCGTATTTATCAATCACACCTTGTAGCTCTGACACTCCCAGTGAATCACTGAACCTCTGGTGCCTCAGTTTCCTCCAGTGGACCACAAGGAGAATCCCTTTTGGCCGAGATGTTATGAGGACTGAATAATAAGTTAGCAACAGGTACACATGCTTCCTTGTGCCAAGCACAGTGCAGTAGTTTCCTGCATTTAATCTGCAACCCATGAGCCAGTTAGAGGTACCCCTCACCCTGATTTAGGAAGTCAGACAGTTACATAGCTTGTTCAAGTTCGTGTTGCTGGTTGGCTGCAGAGCTAGGATTTAACTCAAGCTCCGTTGCCTCCCATGGTAGAATAATGTGTGAGACTGCTTTGTAAACTGCCAAGTGCTGCGCAAACGATCATGTGTTTCTGTTTCCTCCTTGATGAACTTCAGAGACCAGAACAGTCACTTTAACAAGTGGGAAGCAGGTGTTCTTTATTCCACAGTGCCAGGTTGTAAGGGTGGGGGACAGGGTGGATGGATGCCCATGCCCAGTGTGGGGGCTTGGAGACTCCTCTCTCCTCCATGCAGGAAAAGGAGAGATTCCTGGGGTTCTCCTTTTGAGCTGGCTTTCTTCCTGTCCCTCTAGCTCACGCACATGTGCACGCACACACACCCTGCCATCTCTGTGTCTCTGCCACTGACCAAGCAAGTGGCTTTCCTTCCTGATGAGCCACCCCTCCTCCAGCATGTGCGCAGCAACCAAAATCATCTTCTTTACTCTCGCTCAGACCACTTCCTTCCCGGGAACCACAGGGAAACCTTTTGGGGTTTCCCAAAAAGGACCATGACAGCCCATTTGGACCTAGCACACCATTCGCATAGCTTGTGTCCTCTGCCGTGCCCAGCCAGCACCTCGCAGACTCTTCATAAAGCTGGGGTGATGAACACACTCTCGCAGGTAACTCAGACCCCCAGCTTCCCCGCAGAAGTCCTTGAACAGACCAACTAGTCCCATTGCACTGTACCCTTGCCTGACCAGCAGAGCTGGGACAGATTAGCAGCAGATCCATGTCGCCCCTCAGCAAGGAGGCGGCAATGTGGTCAGAATCATTTGCTCTTCTCTCTGAGTTTTATAGCAAGTGTGTTAGAGGGAGCAGGGAGAGAAAGAGGGAGAGAGAGTGTAAATATGGACGAGTGCCGCCTCAAGCATCCCAAGGTCAAAAATCTTCACACACAACTAAAACTCTTGACTCATGGGACACAGAAATATTAATGCTTTCTGGCTGCAGTTTTCTGTTTTGTTCTATGTCTGTAAATCAAGAATGTTGACTTATATAAATAGCTTTCAAACCTTCCACATTGATTTATTTAGCAGGTACGTATTTATTAGCCTCCTTCCATGAGCACGCACTGTGAAAACCAGAGGGAGAGGATGGGGGGCAAGACAGGATCAGGGCTACCTTCCTCCGTCTGGTGGGTGGACAGATGTTCAACATGGGGTGGCACGCATGATGCAGCCCTGAAGAGGAGCAGGTGGCGTGGGGTGAATGTAGGAGGACTGACTGGTCTAGGGGCAGCAGGAAGGAGTATTTGGGCTGAAATGTGAAGAAAGACTAGGAATTAGCAGGAAGAGGATGTCAAGAAGAACATCTAGGTGGAGGGCCAGCTAGTGCAGAGGCCTGGAGGTGGGAAAGCTGCTGCTCCTTCCTGCGATGGAGTGGGGTAGCCAAGGAGAGGAGATGAGCTTTAGATGGAATGGAGGAGTCCGCAGGAGCAGATGCCTCCAGGCCCTCATCCTAAGGACAATGAGAAACCTCACTGAAGCAAAGGAAGAAAATGCATGTGCATTTTCAAAAGGATTCTTCAGGCATGAAGTAGCAACCCCAGAGATGTGAAGATAAGGTATAGCATGGAGGACAGGGAAGCTTCAGTGTGAGGAACGGGTCGGAGGGGATTGGAGGGATGGGTTACGAGGATGGGACGGTGGTCACAGAGGCAGAGAAGTGAGTGGAGATATTTCCAAGATGGAATTATGAGGACATAGCCATCTGATCAGGCACAAGAGGGAAGATAGTCAAGGTTATGCTCAGGACTTTGCCTTTGACCATGATTAGAAGCACAATGATGTCATCATGTTTGCAGCCACAGTCAGGTGGAGTTGGGACACGCTGGAGTCTATGGTCCCTGTGAAACAGTCCTGGTCAGATCTGGAGGTCAGCGAGATGCAAGGGAGGTTGTTGAGTGGGTGGTGATCGGAGGCATGGGCATGCGCAGAGTCCAGAGGGCTGGCGGCATCTGCGTCTGGCCTGAGGACCCCAGCGTGTAACACAGAGTGGAGAAGAAACCAGCCAAGGAAACAGAAGTAAAGCGGGAAAGGCAGAAAAGGTGGAAAGCCTGGCACCCTGGGGGTCATGGGAAGAAGGTTTCATGAAGCATGGAGTGCAGGGCGGTGGGAAACAACAGAGACAAACTTTGGTCTGAGGGAACTGACTGCTGCCGCAACAAAGTACCTCAGAAAAACAGCTCAAAGGAGGAGGGATTTATTTTGGCTCTGGTTTCAGAGATTTCCACAATCACCTGGCTCCGTTGTTTCTGGGCCCATGGGGAGGGCGAGAATCACAGCAGGAGGGCCTGGTGGAGCAGAGCTGCTCACCTTCTGGCAGCCAGGAAGCGGAGAAAGGAGGAAGAGGGACAGACAGAGAATGTGAGCAAGCGAACGAGCCAGCCTGGAAAGGACTAGGGACAAAACCACCCCTTCAAAGATGCCCCCCAGTAACCTACTTCCTCCAGCTAGACCCTGCCTCCTGGAGTTTCCACTGCCTCCCATAGCACCACTGGCTAGGGACCATGCCTTTGAGGAACCTTCCAAATTCAAACAATAACGTGGACAGGCAAGAATATTCTTTGGATTTTACAAATGGAGACTTAACGGTTTACCTAACAAGAGCTGAATCTATGACACGAGTCATGAAGGCAGGTGATTGAAGATGGGGAGGGAAGGGGAAATAAAGAGAATTAAAATACATCATGTGCTTGCACCAGCTCCACACCAAGTGTCATCTTTATGTACTGCAAATGTGTACTAATAAAAATTAATAAAAACAAAATAAAAGTTTACCTGGAGAAGGGAAAGAGAGCCATAGCTGGAGGACTGTGTGAGGTCAAGAAGCGATTTTTTTTTTTTACAATTTTTAAATTGGAGAATGTCTTAGTTATTTTTCTCTCATTGCTGAGACAAAATATGAGACACCCAAAGTTAGGGGAAGAAAGGTTTATTTGGCTCACAGTTTGTAGAGGTTTCAGTCCACAATCAGCTGAGTCCGAGGCAGGGTGGCATGGCAGACAGGCAGAAGGCAGCAAGGTAAGCAACTGGGATGCAAGCCAGGGGCTAACCAGCTTCTTCCTGTGTTCTATATTTTCTCCAGGCTACCTGGCTTTAGGGTGGGCAGTACTCCCACCCTTAATCCTAATACCCTTAATCCTAGCGTCACATCCTTGATCCCAGTAGAACCATGACAAACCAATCAGTGGATAATTTAGTAATCACACACTCTAGATCCAGCTACCTCTTACCACATGAGACTTTGGGGGGACATCTAGACACAAACCATAACAGAGAACCTTGTTTAAAAGCAGACAGCAATAAACTCACAAGGAGTGGATGTTTTGGGAGAGAGGGTGTATGTACTCAGTGAGGAGGATCGCGTGGGGTATGTGTAGTGAGGGTTCTGTTTTAAAGATCTCACCTTGCTCTGTTGTGGGGAGGTGGCTGTCCTGCATGTGTGAAACATGTTTCTGCACCTGGCACTGGATGCTGTAGTCCATAGGGCCACGGTAAGGACAGGAGAGAGGTTGGGGGAGGGAGAAAGCTGGGACCCTGGAATCTGGGGTGAGACTTGTAGGATGGGCTGGAACCTGGACCAGCTTCTCACTGACCCCATGCTTCCAGTTTTGATGGTGGGGTGTTTGGCAGAGTCCTGGTGCTCTTGGTCACTTGTGCCTCTC
>PVJO010034918.1:0-10442 GCA_004026905.1 Hystrix cristata | reverse complement strand
CTACAACTGGAGGTTCCATTTGACCCAGCTATTCCCCTACTGGGGATCTTCCCAGAAGAATTAAAATCGTCATACCACAAGGACGTATGCACCACCATGTTCATAGCGACACAATTTGTAATAGCTAAGTCTTGGAAACAACCTAAATGCCCAACAACCAACGAATGGCTGAAGAAAATGTGGTTTTTCTACACAATGGTGTACTACACTGCCATAAAAAGGACAAACTAGAGTCATTCATATATAAATGGATGTTCCTTGAGAACATACTCTTAAGTGAAATAAATCAGACACTCATGAGCACACATCAAATTATTTCTCTGATATGAGTAACCATAACTATAAATAAGGACAAAGAGGTGTAATAGATATTATATAAAAGGAAGATGGTGTGCAGAGAAGAGGAGTACTAGAAGGAAAGAAGGGGAATAGCAGAAAAGCAACGGGAAAGAGAGGGGAAAGGGAAAATATGGAAAATGATAAATGATCCTGCTGTAAATAGGGAGGGAGGGAGCAGAGGGGAGGGGCCGGGGAGGGGGGAGAACCAAGATGCATCATGTATAGGTACAGAATAATTGTAATGAATGAGACCATTGTATGAACAATGTACCAATACATGTTCTTGGTTTAAAATAAAAAAAAAAAAGAAAGAAAATATTCATTGCCAGGGGTGGTGGTGCATGCCTTTAATCGCAGTATTTGGGAAGCTGAGGCAAGAGGATTGACACAAGTTCAAGGCCAACCTGGGCTACATAGTTTAAGCCTACCCTGAACTACATAGCAGGACTGTTTTAGAAAACCAAAACCAAAACAAAAAATTCATTGTTCATTTTATCACTGTAAAAAAATAAGTCAAATAGCTTGCCTATTGTCATGTGACACAGGTTATGTCAACTGAGTTTATCTAGGTCTTTCCCCCCCTTTAATTCAGAAAGGAAACAAGGTGAAATATTAAGACTGTCAACTGAAAGTAGACTTTTAAATGAAATCCACATACTTGGAATACCTACAGCTGACAACTTGTATCTCTGCAAATGGCTTTCTGGTTGGGATGGACTGTGGAGAACTAGAGTACAATCCAGGCATACAAGTTGAAACTGTGGACAAAAGAAAAAAGGATTGGCTATGTGACAAGTACCTATCTTTAGGGTTATTAAAGGTACCCACATGTGAAACCCATATTACAGCTAAGTGTTTTTTCTTGATGTTTGCCCTGCATGGATTGTCATATGTGTGTGTGTGTGTGTGTGTGTGTGTACATATACACTATGTATGTATATATGACACATGCGATACCGATAATTTTTTAACAATGGTAAAGAGATTGTTGTTATTAAATGGAAATTTTCATAAAGCAGAAAAGAAATTGATTAGAAAGGTAGTGGATAGATGATAGTGTTTGGATAGAACTAGGGAACTAGCTCAGTAAAGGATAATACCTGGTCTAGACATAGAGCTAGATAGTAAAGTCTTTATTTACCACTGCTGTTGCCTCTAGTGTCCTAGTATCCTTGGCTCCATTATGACTGTTGCTATTCCATTGATTTATCTTCCACTCTTACCACCTTGCATAGAATGCTTAAACTGTAAAGAACACACCCAGTGTTAGAGAGACCACAGTCATTGGGCTTTTGGCAAGGAAATAGCCAAACTGCTAATACTCAAATATATGTGCATCACACGCAAGCTTTGGTGGTTTAGTAACTACTACATTTATCTTCTTAGATGTAAACTTCCGAATTTTTTCCAATCAGTGAACTACTCAATATTATAAATATACTCTTCTTATCCAAAAAAGGCAGTTGAAATAGGCGACCTCAATTCTTTCAGTGTTACAATGACCCTATCAGTGCTGTCAATTCAAAGATTACATGGTAATGTTAATTACCAATAGAACACTACATTTATTTATTGTGAAGGTAAAGAGTGCAAAGAGGATATGCTTAAAATGAAATTCATGTATGTTATATTAAAGAAAAGATTCTATCTTGCTTCTGCAACTAGAGATAAGTGTGAGTGAAGTATTTTAACTTTCTTCCAGTAGCTATTTCATGTTCCTTTTGCCTTCAGTCTCTCAGGTCAACCGTTCTTTGTTTAGTGTAGGTAATCAAACTTTCATGTGAGAAGAATATGAAATCTTGTATTACATCCTGGTAACATTTTAAATAATCTGTTCATTTTATTTTTATATATTTAAGATGTACAGAATTTTTTTTATATATAAATATTTGTCAAGCCAATTAACATCCATTATCTCATATTGTTACCTTGCTTGTATATATTTAATATGAGTAAAAGCAACTAAAATCTCTTGTCTTAGCAAATTTTTAGTGTACAGTTTTATTATATTAACTTCTAAAAATTTTTAAGTTTTAGAACATTTCAACCTTTACAGAAAAGTTGAGGGTGGTACCGATAGTTCCACATAGTTCACACTAACCATTCCTTATTA
Organism: Hystrix cristata; assembly: GCA_004026905.1. Taxonomy (NCBI): domain Eukaryota; kingdom Metazoa; phylum Chordata; class Mammalia; order Rodentia; family Hystricidae; genus Hystrix; species Hystrix cristata. Next base: position 7,990 of record PVJO010034918.1, on the reverse strand, counting down.
TTTTAGTACATTTGTTACAATAAAACAATGCTGATACATTATTATTAATGCATGTAAAATGTATTTAGATTTTTTATTTTTACTTACTGTCCTTAAATTCCAAGCTCAGTTGAGGAAACCATATTACATTTAGTTATCATTACCTCCTCAGGCTCCTCATGGCAGTGATACTTTCTCAGTTTTCTTGTTTTTGATGAACTTGAGAGTTTTGAGGAGTATTGGTCAGGAATGTTGTAGAATGTTTCTTAGTTGGAATTTTCCTGGTATTTTTTCTCATGATTATACTATGTTTAAGAGCTTTTGGGGAAAAAGATTGCAGCGATAAAGTATCATTTTCGTTACCTAATTTCAAGGTACATACTATCAACATGACATGCCACTGATGTTGACCTTCACTTGACTGAGGTAGTGTATGTCATGTTTCTTTAACTTAAAGATGCTTTTAAAAAAAAAATCGTGTATATGCTATAATCTTTAAAAGAAAGTTACTGTGCAGTGTGAATATGGGGAATTATTTTCTACCTCCTTGGAGAGGAAACATCTGTATAAATTATTTGAAATTCTTCCCATGGGATATTTGTCCTTTCTTCTATGTTTATTCAGTCATTTATATAAATATGGACTCATGGATATTTATTTTAATATTTTTGGGTTATGACTCAGTACTGCTTTATTTTGTGGTTCAGATTGTTCCAGCTTTGGCTATCGGGAACTCCTTGGATGGTTCCTGTATCTTTTTGACACATAGCCATCATTATGAAGTGTTTACTTTTTGAGCACTTCTTTCTTCTTCTTACTTCAAAATGCTCTAGGCTTGTCTTAAATATTTTTTTTGTCCCAGTCTTAGAATCAACCATTTCTTCCAGAAGTCCTGGTTCCTCATAGAAAATAGTTTAATAAGAAAATCTGGATGCTAGTTGTACTCAGTGTTACCAGATATTTTTGTTTCTAGTCCATCTTAGTTTACAGAGCAAGGTAATACACATGTATGTAATGATCTGTGTACGTATACTTATAACATTTTCATATATAATCATCTTTACCTTTATTAAGCTAAATTGCATTTGTATTGATACCCTGACTATAATCTGTTGTCATATGGATCATTCTCTCTCTTCCTCTTTGTTGTCTATAAATTCTTCCAAAACTCAGAAACCATTTATCTGTTCAATTCCAGTATGCATGTATAGCAGTTTTAGAATTATTAACCTGCATCACCATGGGAAACATTAGCTAGATTGTAAGGCTTTGTTTACTTTGCCTTTAGAATTGCAGACTATTCACTTCCAAAGTTACTTAGGGTAACACTCTTCCCCACTCCCCTTTTCAGTCACTTTGCGTCATATTTTACATTGTTTGTGTCACCGTCTGCATTCACTGTTTATCCACCTATTGAGGAACAGTTGGTTTCTTACAGTTTTTGGCATTTACGAATAAAGTAACTGTAAATATTTGTTTGCTTTTTTTGTGAATATAAGTTTTTGATGCAAGTGCACAAATACCTAGAATTAAAATTCTTGGGTTGTATGGTAGGGGCATGTTTAGCCTCTGCCAACACTTTATAAAACCATGTCCTAGGCAAATTTGCAATAAAAAATGCAAATTTTGCTGTTACTTTTCCCCTTTTTCTTTTCAACTCATTGTGGGATTCACTATTGGTCTTCCTCTTTCACTCATAAGAAGGTGTGATTGCACATGTGATTACATTGTAACTACTTGAATCATTCAGGATAATCTCTCCATGTCAATTTCAGTACTTTAATCACACCTACAAAATTCTTTTTGCCATGTAAGGCAACATATTCTCAGCTTCTACCACAGAAACCTCAAGCTATTTTAAGAAAAAAAGGACAATTTAATAAGGGGATATGGAGGTACCTCATAGGGATCATAGGCAGAGTTGTTACTGAACTTTGTAAGGGGCTGAGACATATGTTTAGAAAAATAGCTATGAAGCACTCTCTGCAGCCTCTGGTGTGTGTGGGTGCACATTGTGTGTACACGTGTGTGTATTTAAATTGTTAGAACTATTTTCGTATTTTTCTGACTTCATATTCCTTTTTTTTTTTTTTTGCGGAGTATCTACAATTTCATGAGGATATGCCTTGTTGAACTTTCATCATAATTGTTTGGAGTTCTACAAGCATCACATACTTGTATTTAAAAATATTTTCCTATATTTGGGAGTTTTCTTCCATAATTTCTGTAAACATGTTGGTGAATCCATCTGTGCAGTCTTCTAAATTTTCTCTCTGATATTAGCCTTAGGTTGTTCTTGTTGTCATTAAGTAGCTGCTGGATACTCTTCACTTGTTCTCTTATTTTCTTTTTGGCTTCTTTGAGCTCTTTATCATAATTCACTATTTTGTCCTCAATATCAGATAGTCTATATTCACATTGGTCATTTTTGGAATATATGAATTCTATACTGTTTTTTATTTCAGGTATTTCTGCCTGACATCTTTTTGAGGATTCCATATCCTTGTCGGATCTGTTTGTCAAGTTCTGAACTGTTTTGGTTAACTTGTCCAGTTTTTACTTCCCAAAATTCATCATGGACATATTGAGTGTAATTGCTGTAAACTTTTGGTTCATTTCCCCTTTGAACTCACCTATTTTCTTTATCCTTTCTAAGAATTTTTCATAGATTGCTGCTATCTGGTTATTTGTTTTCTTTTCCCTTTATAATGCTTTGCTTTGTCTCATGGGAGTTGGGGGAGGTGGTTAGGAGATCTTCTGTTTCCATGTTTCCCCTTTCTCCTACTTGTATTTATGTTTACTTATCTTATTTATCTTTATATATTTATCTATATTTTTTAAAAAATTACATGTTTCCTCCTTTATTTTCTCCTCCCTCTTTTGAAAGGGAGTTACTGCAGGTTAGGGACTAGAGAAGTGAGAGTATGTGGTTATATGGAGCTGTTTAGTAGTATATTGCCTGTCTGAGTAATTTTCAGCTTTGTATGTCCAGTTCTATATTCACTCCTGTTACTTGCTTTAAGTGATTTTGACTTTGTCCCTATGTTTTGCCACAGAATGGTTTCAATTTATAATAGAGTCCACAGATTCAGTCTTACAACATTTCCATATGATAGTCCTTGTGGTTACTCCCCCTCCCCTTGTCTATTCTCTAGACAAAGGGGTGAACCTGGACACCTATTAAATCAGAGCCAATTAAAGCACAAATATACAAGAGTAACCACCTGTATATGCATGAAACCATAAAAGAACATAACCCCACATTACTAAATAACTGAAGAAGCATACAAAAACCAGTAAGATGTTCCATGGGAACATGGATTAGATACTCCAATGAGCTAGTATAAATGTGATTCCCAAGTAGTTTTTTTGCCAGAAAATCTGAGTGTTCACACCCCAGTTACTCCTATGATCCCTCCACTGCAAAATGAATTAACTCAGACTCAGGACCTCTTTCTGCCAGGTTGCAGGCATTTTTGCAGAGTTTGATCCAGTCTGAGTTCTTGGATTAGAAACTTGCTGTCCTCCCTAGTTGTAATGGTGGATTTGGAAGACAAGTTCACCGGCATTAAATTGTCAAGTGAGTCAGGATTACTCCTATGCAATCGATTCACCTGTAGCAGTGACAGGCTAATTCATTTCAGTGGTGTCTATCAGGGATAGTTGAGAAATAACATACCATAAGCCCCTGTTTCAGGTCTCTCTTTAGCAGTGGGAACATAGTGCCAGTGTGAACCTCTGATCCTGAGTAACTAGGGCTGAATGTGGTGCCCGATCGCAGGTCTTAGGTCTATGATCACCAGTCTATGCCTTCCAGCGGGACTCACCTTGATCTGCTCTCCAACTGCCAACAGTCTCCAGTGACTATCTTTCATCAACTCTGGGACCTTGGTGGTATGAAACACTAGGGGGACTGCTGTGGGACTGTCTTTCCCACAATGTCCTCCCAGCCCTTGCCTGCACTATGTGGCTATGTTCTGGGGCACTTGTAATGCAGTGCTTGTCACCACTCACCACATGTTACCACTGGAAGGTTGCTCAGGAATCGGACTCACATTCTTCCCTCTGTCTCCAACTCCAGACTTCACATCTTGTCTTGGAGAAGCTGAGCTGCTGGATATCACTGCTCTGCCACCTTGTCCTCTCTCTGTTTTTTGTTGATGTTCTCTGAGTCTCTCTGATGTGGCTCTTCCTCTACTCAGCCATGTTGGATCTTCCAGATCCTTCCTTCTCTGGGCCTTACCTCAGCTTCTGTGATGTGATTCCCTCTAGTCAGCCATGTTGAATCTCCTATTCCAGGCTTTTCCCTTGTCTAGGAACAGGTCTACTGTTTGGCACTTCAGCTGTCCTATGCAGATGGGAAACAAAGCAGAGCCAGCTCCAAGTTGGTAGTGGCTGAGCCATGGCATGGAATCCACAGTTGTGGAGTTGGTCAGGGACCAATTTGTGTGGCTCTCTTGGGCTTTTGTTATGTTATTTGTATTTAAGTAACAATAGGTGGAAGAGAGTGATTGGCTTGGCTCCATTGTTTTACTTGCATTAGTCCCTTCCTGATAGCCCTGGTCCCACAAAGTCTTTAAGGGATGCTGATGAGGAAGTCTCAATTTTCTATGGCTCCTTCCGCCTGAGTAAGGGAACTGGCCCTACCTATGTGGAGACCTAGGAATCCTTGCTCTGTCTGCTCTATGAATTCAAGGGAGCTGAGTTCTTCCTCTGAGAATTTCTTGACAAATCATGGACATGGAAGCAAGTTCTGATCTTGGGCTAGGACCATCACTAGTAGTTCAATGGCTGTCAAACAAGAAACAAATTTGCCTAACAGATTAGGTATATAAGATCCAAATAGTACGATTACAAGAAGCATTAATAATGGCCATGTCCAGGACAATAATCAAAATCCTCAGCTGCAGATCCTTAGCCAAGACATCCATGATTCAGGTAGTTCTCTGCAGATATTAGAAGCACTGTTAGCCACCTTCTCTACTATTTCTCTCACTATTTCAAACTAATTGATATAGGAACTACATTCTTCTTTTAGAGACAAGCATAACCCCTCTGTTTCAGTGGTTAGATCTAGTCTCCTATGATTTTGTATGGCCACCATTGATAATGTGTCTATTTGATCTTGATGGATGGCAGTCCTCTGGATAAGTTTGTCTAAGCTGTCTGTCAAGTTCTTAGGTAGCCATTGCTGATAGGCGATGGATGTGGTTAGCTTTAAAGCTTTATGTAAATAATCACTGTTTATTAACTTTATGAGAGCCAGTTTTTTAATCTGGAGGATCCTAAAAGAAACACAATAAACACTAAAGAGGCCATGTTGTAACTTGGTAGAAGGACCTCAAGTTAGTAAATAAAAGAGTAACAAGACTAGCCACACAGTTTACTCAGAGGAAACAAAAAGTTTTATTTATCTGGTTCGACAGGGTGGTTGGTTTTTCTGAAAAGAAGCTTGAGGTCATCTACTGGTCCACAGGTATATGAGGTTTGCAGTCTGTCTTCATTTTTTGGCATGTTGGGGAGCTTGGATTTTGCCCTGGAGAGGTGAATCCAACTATTCACTCTAACTTAATGGCAAAAGGAGTGCTTAGAAGCTTTGTGTAAGGGACTTTTCATTTGGGTGTGAGTTGATGCTGGGTCCATGCCCCTTTTAGGTCCTGATTAGGACCTGGACACCAGGGTGCATGCTGGGCTGATTATGGTCAGTCCTGGAAGACCTGTTGGCCCAGATGGGTCACATATCATGGAACTGGGAAGATTTGGTGTTAGGAAGTCAGATGTCAAAATGATCTCCCACAAAGCATCTCAAATGAGCTGAGATTAAGTTTGGACTTGGGGGCTGCCTGAAGTCTCATTAAGGCATTGGAGGGAGGTCTAGGCACTTACAGTGGATTTTTTTTTTTTTACACATCTTGGCTAAGGTTTGGTTGAGAGTTTGACTCTCTCAACTTTTCCTGATGACTAAGGTCTCCATGCAGCATGGAGCTGATACTAATTTCCAGTGCTTTTGTGACTCCCACTATGATTTGGGATCTGGATAGACCTAGACAGTCCAAACCTAGGGATCCTTCTTTACAGAAGACTTTTACCACCTCCAAGACCCATTCTGACCTGGTAGGGAAGGCTTCTACCCATCTAGTAAAGGTATGAATGCACATCAAGAAGTTTGTGTACCTCACGTGTAGGCATGCAGGTGAAGTGTATTTGCCAGTCTTCTCCAGGGGAGGATCCACACCTTTGTACCAGTTCAGGCAGTTGGGGAGGATGAGTCTATGGATTATGAAGGCCACAGAAAGGCCATATTTTATGAACTTGGATAACAATGTTATGGACTCCAGGCCCTACAAAGCCAACCATTACGCATCATTATGGTGGCAGCTTCTCACCTTAGGTGGAAAGGCATCATGAAGGGACTTAACTTTTCACTGTACTCATTGTGACAAGAAAAGTTGAAGTCTCACCACCATTGGCCCTTTTGAATGCCTCATTCATTACATATAATTGAAGCTTTTCTGCAGAATATCTTGGCTATAAGTCAAGGTACTCAAACCATGGGTAGAGCTTTGATGGAGTGGAATATTAGAGAGTGTCCTGCTTAGCAGTAGAATCTGCCTTAGAATTTCCCTGAGAGACAAGGTCCAAGAAGGCTTGATGTCCCTGGTAATGGACAATTTCTACCTCACTTCGGAGATTTACTGCCTCAAGAAGATTGAGGATCTCTGGTTCATGTTTTATTGGAGACTGGCAACTAAAAAGTCTTTTTTTCAAATGGCTGCAGGTGCATTTAGGACCAGAGAGGCATATTTTCAGTCAATATATATCTTGACCCTCTTCCCCTAGGCAAGTTGGAGAGCCTAGTTGAGGGCAACAAGTTCTGTCTTTTGGGCAAGAGTCCCAGAGGGATGTCCTCTTGCTTCAGAGAACTGGGTAGAGCTTACTATGGTGTAACTTTCTCTCCTAATGCTGTCTTTTACGAAAATGATGCCATCAGTAACCCATGTGCTACCTATCCCTGTGTATAACGAGTCCCTTACATCAGGGTGTCTGGCATAACTTTGGGCTATCATTTGTGCACACTCATGTTCTTTTTGTTGGTTAGTTGGGCAGAGGGTGGCTAGGTTCAAAATGGTGCAAAGACTGAAGAGAGACTTCTGGGTTTCCAATAAAAATGGCCTCATACTTAGTGAGCCTGTCTCCAGTTATCCACAAATTTGCCTTGAGTTCTAACAGAGTCTTAACTTGGCGTGGGGTTAGAACTAAGAGCTTTTGTCCCAAGGTTATTTTAGAAGCTTCCTGGATTGAGAGTGCCATAGTGGCCTTTGCTCACAGGAAGCTGGGTAAACCTCATGTAACTCCAGTAAGTGGTTGCTATGTGGAGGCCCCACACAGCAAATTGCCTTTGTTTTTAGAGACAGTTGTCTTTGTCTTGGAGTTAAAATATATCTCAGATATGTCACTTTTTGTTGAGAAATCTGGGCTTTATCTCCAGACACCCTATAAGCCCTTTTCTCTAGAAAATTGAGAGTCTTAATGGTGTGTTTTTAATACAACTCCTTAGAGGGTCTCCAAATGGGAAGGTTATCTGTGTACTGTAATAAGCCTCCCTTTTTGAACTTTAAATCTCTCAGGTCTTGAGCTAAAGCCAGTGCAAACAACTGTGGGCTACTCTAAAACCTTGAAGCAAAACAGTCTAAGTATACTGTTGGCAAAGTCCCACTTGGTAATCATCTCATTCAAAGGCAAATATATATTGGGAATTAGGATCCACAAGGATAGAAAAGCACAACCAAATGCTGGCTGTCACTGTCTGAGCCCACACATGCCCATGTGACCCCAGCCTGCAGGCCAGTGCCCAGCAGTATATCAGCTTGTATGTGGAGTGAAGCCAACATCTCAAGAAAATTGTAAAACCTGAAGAACTTTAATAACGAGACAAACTCCAGCAATGTGGGAAAGATTTGAGATGAAAGACCCCCTGGCTCCCTAACCCTCTTTTTTTTTTTTTTTTTTT